>NQLW01000064.1:757403-770616 GCA_002312845.1 Kalanchoe fedtschenkoi | reverse complement strand
CGTAGTCAAATGAAAGGTTTTGAAGTACAGGAATGACTTGGTTGAAACTTACTGATCTTGTATGTTTGGCAGGACCAGCTAATGGGATTGGTTTTCTTCTGCCGAATATTTCTGGAAGCAGTTACCATGTTGCTCGTTCTGTAAGTGAATTTGTGGTTTGTGTTTTTACATGTAATAATTACTAATAACGCATCTTGAAACAAATTTTACTACGTAGCATAACGGTTTGTTGGAAGCTTTGTTTGAAGCATAACTGTATTAGCCTCTGTGATGTTTGTGATACTCGATATAGTGCCCGATGTCTCATTTCAGTTTATTTGAATTTTAGTTTCTTGAATTGACTTTTATTTGTTCTTGTACCCACTCAGAGACTTGAATGCATAGTGGTATTCTCAAACCTGACCGCTCTTATCTGTAGGAAGAAGGCCCAGTTGTTAATCATGGGTCTGAGGTATCAAACTCACATTATCGATCCAGGCCATTCAAACCCTCTTTCCCTAATAACATCAAGTTTGATCGTGGATGGAGACCATCGCCAAACTCAGACAAAGAATACGCACAGGAAACTTATAGTAGTAAGCGGGACCTTCCTAATGGAGCAAAGTATGGCTCAAAGGGGTTGCACATTCAACCTATTACCAGTGATCACATCAGCCTTCATGCGGAGACACTGACAAATGAGCTGACAGATGTTTCCTTCCATAATTTTAGTCGTGTGAACCCTAAGATTGCCCAGAAGAGCAAGCACTTGAAGAATCAACTCTCTTATACAAAAACTAGGCAGAGGGAACCTGATGATACTTTCAAGAGAAGGCTGTATACAAGAGAGCCAGAGGTTTACTTCTTTTTTTTATTACTCTGCACGTCATCTGCGTTCATCATTGACTTACATGTTCCAGTGGCGGATTCAGAATTTTTTGTTCGGGGAGGCAAAATTACATAACCAAAATTTTGATTGAATTTGGGGGCAAAATAAAAAATTTAGTTGAAATTAAACATTTAAATTTATTTTTTATATATATAAATTTTTTTTAATTTTATTTTTTATATAGACATAGGTGTTTTAGGTGGGATTCGGGGGGCGGCCGACCCCATTGCCCCCAAGTGGCTCCGCCCCTGCATGTTCCTTGGGATAGTTTAACATTGTGCTCCATTTTTTTGGGGTGCTTCTCTGCAGTTTAAAAAGCATTTCAGTGTGAGCAGTAGTAATAGGAACACATCTGAGCGTCGCGATCTTGTCGCAGTGAAGACTACACCAGATTATGAGTTAATGGTGAGGATTTTCTGGTTGGACTGATGTCTAGTTTTTTAATATTGTAAATACTAAAAACTAAATACCATATTTATTTTGCAAATAACTTTTTTTTTTATGTTGATTTCCAGGACAAACGACGGCTTGCAGCTCGGAATGACCTTATTGAATATCCCAACCCACCCAGAGAGCGAATAAGTGTCGCTAATGAGTTGAAGGTGAGAAGTGATTCCCCTCCAGTAGTTTTCAACTAGCAATCCTTCAACGAGGATGAAGCTGAGGAGACGAGCTCGTTGTCAAGGAACGACGAATAGCTTCAACCATTGATTATTAATTAACCTTGCAGTGGTGAAGATCCACATTTTGTTTATAACCGGTTTGTACAGATGGTGGGGATGTGAATATTGGATGATCTTGTTCCTTTCACCTATGTGAATCTCACAACATCAATGATCATGTCCGATGATGCTCCAATAAATGTTGCTCTCAATGACTCGCAAAAGATTCAGTTCCGTTTTTTATAAAATTCAATTGAATTGCATGTAATTGGTATGAAAATTTTGAAAATGAATCAAATGGTTAGGTTCGGAAATCAAATTAAATTTGAAAACGAATCGAATTGTTAACTTCAAAAACCAAATCAAATTAAAATATATGGTTCAATTCAGTTTTATTTATTTTTCATTAAATTTATTTACTTAAATATGCAATTTTGTATACAAATAATGATATGATGCATCAATTTATATTATTTATTCAATTTAATATATATATATACATAGAAGAGGGATCAAATATAAATATATATTTCATTGTAAATAGTGGATCAATATCATCCATCCATTTTTATAAATCGTATGGCTATTTAGATTGTTGTTTTATTTTTGTTTTCCCGGTTCAACCTCACCATCTGACGGTCTGACCCGCTCACGGTACAATTCATCCCTCTCCAAACCAACTCACTCATCACTCGTCGACAGTCGATTGTTCTTCCACTACTTCATTTCCCGGCCAGCCAACCATCGATTTGGTTCTGTCAACTTATCCGAGCTCACTATGGCAGGGGAATATTGAATCAACACCTTCATCTCCTCACTCCATCCTCCCAGAAACCCTAATCCCATCTCACACCCCTAAAATCAATGCCCTTAACCTTAGATCCACCGGTCCTGCGTCGCAACCTCAACCGCCCCTCCACAACTCTTAACCCGCTCCTTCCAATCCTCAGATCAGATCTTTAACTTTATCTACCCGCTATGCTCTAGGAGTTTGTTCAGCGCAAGGCTAAATCTTGATTTATGTGCGCAGCTAAGGGTTTCAATTTTTTATATTCGGAATTGAGGTTGTGTTGGTGCTTGATCTGCATAGATCTTGATTTGCGTAATATATGATTCAAAGATCTTTTTTCTTATTAGAAGTGTTGCTGTAATTTAGGATTCGAGGGTTTCAAAGGCTATGAGACTCACACTGCAAATTGAGAAATTTTGAATGGACCTGCAGCAGCACATCCTAGTAGGGTGCTCATGACAAGAGTCGATTGTGCATTAAAGGTACTTTTGCCTTATCCTAAGTTTGCTTGAGAAATTTTATTTGGGTTAGCATGTATAGCACCTACTAATACCAGATTCCACTTGAGTGAAATTGGTAGAAAAGTAGTCACTGAATTAGATAAATTTATTAATCACCTTTCAAAAAACTTATACTTTAGTAAAATTTTCTGCAGTTAATGTTTTTGTAGCAAAACAATCATAAGTCACATAATGATTTTTGTGATACATTTATCTTCAAGGATATTTTGTTAACTGAATTGTTATGGTTTACTTGCATGTTAGTTTTTTTGCTATTTTCCTTTTCTTGATATGATGATTATTGTTACCTGATTATACCCTTTATCTTGGTGATTGATTTTATTTTACTGTCATTTTCCCCTAATGACAATGTATATCAGTTAATTTATTGTGACCTGTGTTGATGGATTTGGGCTTGGTCTGCTTGTGTTTGATTGTGATAGGGTTCTTTTGTGTGTATGTTTCTGATTTTTGGTATTTTCTCTTATGATGATTAGCCTGGTACACTGTCCAGTCTTTGGGGATTAGAAGAAATGAAAAGATTACATGTTATGCGGCTGTTAGAGGAGACAAGGCAATGCAGCTTCTCAAGAGTGGTTTAAAGGTTAAGGAGTATGAGCTTTTGAAGAAACTTTTGTGATATCGTGAAGGAGTACACTGTCCAATGATTTGGGATTAGAAGAAATGAGAAAATTGCATGCTATGTGTTGATGGTTAAGCGCATAAGTTCATGATGAGGATGAGGCGTTTTTTGATGGGTTGATGAGCTCTGGATCTTTCTAATAGCCTTTCAATTTGCATAGAGGAAGAAAAATCTCTTTCGAGATATAATATCTGGATTGATGAACGGTTTGTTCACCAGATCCAATTTTTAGGTGCAAGAGCTTTTATTTTTAGATTGTAGATGTAATTTTATTTTTTCTCTCAAAATTCTAGATATGTGATTTTATATGTTATACTAATGTAGTGAATTCATAATTCACTTTTATAGTGAATTCCAGATATGTTGTGAATTCACTGTGCACTGTTCACTATTATAGTGACTTCCACATATGTGGTGAATTCACGATTCACTGTTGCAGTGAATTCCATATATGTGGTTTGTATGACGGGGCATGGTCAGATAGCGTTTGGTTAGGTGTATCTAGCTTTGGTGATATGGAGATGAGTTTGGTTTTTGATTTTGCAGTCTAGGTAATGCAGATTTGTTTTGGTGAACTGTCTGTTCACCACAATGGTGAACCAAAAATTCACCATCATCATCGTGGTGAACAGAAACCAGCTAACAAATCAAAGTGGTAAATGACTTGTCAACTGGTATTTTTTATCATTTTTATATTTTATTTTATTTCTTTAATTTTTTTAAAAAAATTAAATTAAATTTTTTTTTAATTTTTTTAATTTATTATTTTTATTTTAAATTTTTTATCTATTATGTTTCAAATCTCTCAAAATTAGAAAAACATGGTTATCTCACCTTTGGATTTAGTTGAAATGAGTGACTAGGAATTGTCCACTATTTACAATGAAACATGTGTTTACATCGGATTCTTCCCCTATATATATATAATGACATAGTTTAATTTTAAAAAATAAAAAACCAAACTAAATCATTAATTTTTCAAAAATTTAAACAGTAACCGAACCACTAATCTATTTCTATCGCGACAAGTCGGTTCGGTCCCGTGCGTTGCGTTAGGGCTTTTTTTTTATGCACATTCTTGTTTTGGGTAATTTTTAGGGCTTTTGAATTTCATATGGCGTTGGTATCGATTTGATGCTTTTTGATGGCTGACAGAATGCTGAAGTTAGTGAACAAATGGGGTCTGAGAGTGGCAGCTAGCTGAGCTTCGAGGAGGGAGTAGCAGAGTCGAATTGGGTCTGGGTGGGTGTAGGACGACGCTGGATCAACTTTCATAATTTACGTAAGCGTAAATTGCTTCTCCACTGCACTTGCCAATTGTTGCACTTGCCCCATCATCTTTCAGCTCAATTTGTACGGATATGTGTTCCTTCTCCGCCGTGATTTGATGGGTTGATCAGCCTCGATCTGCTCTCTCCTCCCTTGGGCTTACGATTTTGTTTTCTTGCTTAATCCGTTTGTGCGTCGCTAGGATTTCAGGCCTTTTGCTGCTCCAGATCTGACTGCTATCCATTTTCGGGCTTAATCCGTTTGTGCTTTTCTCAACAAAATTATAACTAAATGTTTCTGGTTTAATTTCTGTGCCCCATCAATCGGGGGTAAAATATCATTGATTCTTGATCATCATTCCAATTCTTTCGATTCAAATCTCATCTCTGATTCCAACCATGATTTGTCAATGTGCGTCTCACTGCAAAAATTACATGCCATTCAATGCCTTCCTGTTGCTTTCAGTAGTTGCATCTCACAGGTCTCAACTTGGGTTTCGTTAGTGACATCATAGAGTATCAGACTGCTTTCTGTTATTAATTACTGGGTACTTCTGAGTTATAAAAAAATATTACGTATATGTAAAACAGAAGTAGCAATACCAGGGTGGAAAGTTCCTTGTTAAGTTAAATACTAGAATATGCTTGATTATTGAGGTACTACAACCGTACCTGAGGATTTTGTTGGTGTTAGAGCTCTTAAGAACTAAGAAGCGCACGTCTTGGCAACTGTTGTGCATGACACTTATTTGTCGGTGTTCTATTTTTGCACCTGTAAATTTGATTGAGTTGATTACTGGATAATATGATCGCATGCTTACTTAAGCAGTTCTATGTGAAGATTTTTCTCTCTATGTACTGCTATGATGGTTACTAATCACCTTGACCCAACTATCTGCATTGGTTCATGTATTTTTTATGTGAATAACCTTTCTAAAATTGCTGGAAGTTAGTGTTGTTATTGAGCTCCGAGTTGGCTTGACTACTACTGCTGTTACTAGGCCAGACTTTTGAGGA
The DNA here is from genome assembly GCA_002312845.1 of Kalanchoe fedtschenkoi. NCBI lineage: Eukaryota > Viridiplantae > Streptophyta > Magnoliopsida > Saxifragales > Crassulaceae > Kalanchoe > Kalanchoe fedtschenkoi. Next base: position 764,868 of record NQLW01000064.1, on the reverse strand, counting down.
CAAAACATCGACTGACAGAACCGCCATTGTTGTGTAGGAGGCGATCAACCTAAGCTGAGAAAGCTTCCCCCTCCAATGAATAAATCGAGAGCAGCTTCAGCGTACCACTACTCCTTCAACCGGACGCGCCAGATCGCGGCCGCCTCAGCATTGGTCATCACTACCTTCTTCCTCACCCGCCTCTTCTCCCCGCCCTGCTCCATTCCCCATCTTGCCCGCCCTTCATATCATGTGCACTTCGCCAATGACGGATCCCTTGTTTGGCCGGAGGCAGGATTCGGTCCTCAGTTGTCCTTGAAGATATATGTGTATGACGAGGCGGAGATTGATGGTTTGGATTTGCTCATGCGTGGTAGGGATGGTAACATTGCCGCTGACTCATGCGTTAAAGGCCAGTGGGGCACTCAGGTGCAGCTCACTTCTTTCACCCCTTCCATGTTTCACTTATGCAAATCTGATGCCATTAGGCTAGCAAGGATCAATTGCTGAATGATTAGTAGATCATCTATGCTTCAAAAAGTATAAGGAACAATGAATCAGGTGTATGTTTCCGTACACTGTTACCTCAAAAAACCACAACAAGAGAGAAGTTGTGACTCCCTTAAGTGAAGATCTCCAATGAGTATTAATGCAGAATTCTATATTTTTTGCGTAACCAAGTTAGCAAACTTGTGCAGGTTAAAATACACAGGATGCTTCTAAACTCAAGATTCAGAACTCTGAACAAAGAGGAAGCAGATTTGTTTTTTGTGCCCACTTATGTTAAATGCGTCAGAATGATGGGAGGCTTAAATGATAAGGAGATCAACCAGACATATGTGAAGGTAACTATGTAAGTTCGATCATTACAACACTTGTATCTTTCGTGTTGGTTCAGTATCACGACATTGCTCTTCATTTCACTATTTTTCAGTACGAAATATTTATTTGATTATTATACTTTGAGTCAAATCTAAAAGCTATTGGCATTCTTTAATTTACTTCCTTTATATAATCTCATTTTGAGAACTTGTGACAGCATGACACACAACTAGCGTCTGGTTGAGATGTTTGAGGAAATCTCCCCTTTATTCCGTTTTCCTCTTTTTCATTCTTATGCTGGTGGATTTCCTTGATAGTTTTCAGTGAATTCTAATGGTGGTGCTTATTGGATTCACATGTCGATTCTTTAGTGTCATATATGGTCAAGATGAAATGTCACTCAACTCATCGTTTGTGGACATTGGAGGCAGATTGTGAGATAGGAATCATGGATAGATTAACCTTACAATAAGGCACCCTAGGTCGAGTTATTTATGAAAGTTAACGATAAACAACAACACCTATTTAATAGTTAACAACTTGCGATTCTAAATCTACATGCTGAACAATGTTTTATATAATTTCACCATGTTATGAAATTACCAACAATGCATTGCCCAGTTGGGGATCAGTAATGGCTTCTTAATGGTATACGTCATCTGTGCCGCGCGTTATGAACTCATTGTGAATTGTTGTGTATTGTCATGAGTGAATCCCATTTCCATGTCTTCATGCCATGCGAATATTGGTCGCAAATCATATGCAACACTGCAACTACACAACATTTAAGGGCTTTCGGTAACAGATGACTTCTTTATGAACTTTTGGGAACAATATTGTTTCTTGTAGCATCTGCATCTATATAAACCCAAAGACCCACAAACATGAGCACAACTCGATAAAATTACCGGCAATTAAGATGTGAAATGATATGTGATGCTATCAAAGAATGAAATTGTTTATCCTCGCAGACCTATACTCGGGGACATGGTTCTGATTAGAAATAAGGAACATATATTTATAGAATTGCTAGAATTAATCAATATATTTTCATGTAACTTGTTGCATGAGTGGTATGTTTAAATGAGATCCCCTATACAGATAAAAAGAGAATAGAATAAAATGGGCTACCTTTTATTATGTTCAACATAAGTAAAATAAAGTATAATGCTATAATGCCCACGGAAGATCAAGCAGATTGGTAAATACTCAAGCTTAAAAAAGCAAGACGGGATGCTGCTGGTTTCATGGCAAAACACGTTCTTCGCTTTGCTTCTGTTTGGAGTTCTTAGTGTGTATATCATGTTTACTCTTTTTTGAAAATGGTTACTTGTACATTCAGGTTTTAAGTCAGATGCCATATTTCCGGCTCTCCAGTGGACGCAATCACATTTTTGTGTTCCCCAGGTGCGTAAATGATGCTTTTGAGTTGGTAATTTATTATCTTAAAATAGTCAGGATATATCTTTCAGTTTTACAAGTTCAGCTTCCTATGTACTTTAGACACTATTGTGAACTGAAAAAGTGATTTCTTCACCAGTTTTCTTCATTACCTTGTTTTCAACCATTTCAGTGGTGCGGGAGCTCACTTGTTTAGGTCATGGGCAGTGTACTTGAACCGTTCGATAATTCTTACTCCTGAGGTATGTTTCAGTAGTTCAACTTTCTGCCTCACCTGTTACGCAACTGTATCTTCGACGCTTCCAACTGGATATTATTTTTCCAATATCTTATACCGGGTGTTGCTTCTTAGCTGATTTCGGAACAGAAATGTTTTGGTTTTACAATTAATGCTAATCAAATACTTGCTGCTTAAATGACAGTGAGACATCTTGAAACATTTATCCCTAAGGCACTTATGTTCTCAAGTTTTGTGCCTTAGGGCAGATTGTACAAGTAATAGCAAACTACACTGGCATCCATTTATGGAACTTCTTGAATGTGGGTTTTTTTGCTGTTTTTTATAATTATTCTTAACGTAACTGCAGTCTCTATGTGTGTCTTCTGAAACTCCTACTCTTGACTGTTCTTGCTTTTGTTTTTATTTTTTATAATGCAGGGTGATCGCACTGATAAACGTGGTACAAGTGCATTTGACACATGGAAGGATGTCATCATTCCTGGAAATGTCGATGATGCAATGACTGGAAAAATGGAGACTATAGTTGAGCCTCTGCCTTTATCAAAAAGGAAATATTTGGCAAATTTTTTAGGCCGGGCACAAGGAAAAGTTGGACGGCTCAAGCTAATTGAACTTGCCAAAATGTATCCTGATAAGGTATAGTATACTTTTTGTTAGAATGTTAAAATTTACGTCTTTCAAAGATTGCATATTTTTCTGTTAAAACTCTGTTGTAGTGTTCCTACTTAATTTTTAGTCTGAAATATAAAGACACAAATACTACCTGTTCTCATATATTCATGACTCTTGATACGATGATGAATCATGTTCATAGAGATTGCTTACTGATTCTTCCTATTCTGCATATGGAGTTCAGTAGTTGCTGTGTATTCGGAGCTCAGTATATGTTCCATTACGGAGAACTTGTATTGGATCTGTTGAAAAGGATCTGTTGCATTGAATCTTTTCTTTTCATCTTTGCATCATTGCATTCACATTTTCGCACTTAAAATTTTTTTCCTCATAGATTTCTACTGTCTTTTTAAGTTGTTGTCCCTGTATGCTATATTTTAAATAAGTACCACATTTTCTATGTTTTTACCCTATAGCACAACATTGGCACATTAGAATTTTCTTCATTGCACGACGTTTCAATTTTTTTTTATATATAATGACTTCAAAGAGCATATTGGTCATGTAAACAGTTGGAATGTCCAGAGTTGAAGTTCAGTGGCCCTGATAAGCTGGGAAGAAAAGAGTACTTTCAGCATTTGCGCAATTCCAAGTTCTGTCTGGCTCCTCGTGGGGAGTCTTCGTGGACCCTACGGTTTTATGAGTCCTTCTTCGTGGTATCTCACGTTATCCTGTGATATTCATTTTGTATATTTGGATGCATGCTGGTGAAAAAAAAATGAATACAGATATCTTTTGCTTGACAGGAATGTGTTCCAGTGATATTATCAGACGAAGTTGAGTTGCCTTTTCAGGATGTGATTGATTACACCCAAATTTCAATCAAATGGCCATCCAGCAATATAGGAATCCAGCTACTGAATTATCTTGAATCAATTCCAGGTTTAATACGGCCTTCTTATGTGTCGTTCAGTGCACATTAAATTTCATATCAATTTACAATTTGTGTTTCATCATTCTTGTATCAGAGAAAAACATTGAGGAATTAATTGCTCGAGGTAGACTTGTGAGGTGTTTATTTGCATACGCGGCAGAAACAGAGCCTTGTTCAGCAATGCATGGAATTCTGTGGGAGCTTCAGAGGAAAGTAAGAAGGTTTCACCAGTCCAGAGAAACATTCTGGCTGCACAACCAAACTATTGTAAATAGAAACATGATAGAATTCCAGAACTGGAAGCCGCCAATGCCTTCGCCTTGATCCTCCCCGTGCATCCTTGTAATGGCCTTTGTTCCTCCGATATTTTCTTAAAATCTGGTTTGGTGATTCTGATTGCACAGCTCTTGCGCTAAGCAGTGCTGGCATGAGATTGTTTGAGGCCAGGCAATTGGAGAATTTCCTCCAAGAGGTTTGTTTGTTCATCACAGTGGGATGGATGCACACAGACAGCTACTTTGTACGACTACAAATCAATTGTTTTGCTAGATATGTTTCACATGTATTGATTTGTTAATCTAGTTAACCCATTAATTTCTATCCAATCTTTCATGGATATTTTTGAAAAGTAGTTCATAATAAAGACAAAAGTACATATCATTTGTTAAAAATTAAGATTATTTATTTTGTGTTATCCATGCTTGATCTAGTTACCCCACTAATATCTTTCTAGTTATCAAAAAGATAAATGTATATACTATGTAAATTTTTGAGTTAGAAAATTCCATTTATCTATATTATATCTTCTCACATGTTACAATTACTATAACATATATGCCTCTGACATAAATTATATGGATATTTTAGATAAGTGTCAGAATTAATGCTAAAATAAAACTCAAACAAGTTCAGTGATGCTATGTCTAAATATATAGTGTATATAATTGTTGATTATGTAAACAAATTGAAAATATATATTTTTTTAAAAAAATACAATCACATGCCCTTTTGTATTTCAAGTACATTTAAAAAATCTACAAAAAATTTCCTTATTAGTCTATAATCAAATATTCACATAAATCTAGTTAAATGAAACTTTCAATAAGATAGAAGTCGCAGAAGCGATGACCGACCCGACCGACCGAGTTGACCCGACACGGATATTCGATTGACGGTCTCCACTGAGCAGCTCGATTAGGGCTCGTCGTCGGTCCCCTTTTCAATTTATTTTCCATATATTTAATTTCTGGGGGAATTGAATTTCTGGAATCTGAGAATCATTCTCGGTATCGCGTCTCCTGTTGGAGATTATTACTCTCTCTCTCTCTCTCCTGTAGCCCCATCTCTCCATCCGATCGGCGACGTCATTCTTCCTCTCTCCTTCCCCCCTCAGCCCTAGTTTCACCATGACTTCAGCTGTCCACACCGATTGCCAGCACCTCTCCTCCGCAATCGCCGATCTCACTCTCCAAGATCAGGCAATCTTTCATTCTTATTGTGTGTTTCCCTTCTCTTAATTTATTCGAATCCCCCTAATTTGGTACGGTTCCGTGCGTTGCGTTAGGGCTTTTTATGCACATTATTTTTGTTTGGGGGAATCAGCGAAATTCATATTTGGGGCTTTTAATTTCGTATGGCGTTGTATCAATTGGATGTTTATTGATGCCAGAGTGCTGAAGTTAGTGAACAAATGGGGTCTGAGAGTTACGGTTTCTGTGCTATCTGTTTGGACAAAATACCTATCCAGGAAACAGCCCTTGTAAAAGGTTGCGAGCATGCTTACTGGTTTGTTTCGCCTTTCTCTCTATCTACCTTTTTTCTTCATATTTAATCAATGATCATTATTATTCGGCTGCTTGTGGTGCTTTTCTATCAACAACGTTTCTCTTGCTCAACATGAAAAGCTTTCTTATTTGTTTATATTTGCAATGCCTTTTACCATGTGAATGATACCCGATGAGAGTGGAAGGATTACAGGAGAATCTTATGTAGCTTACCCTAGAGTGAACTGTGCTCTCGCAGTAGGTTCTGTCACTGTATTAAAGGAGAATTAGCAAAAAAATGACAGAAGTTAAAACAAAGCAGAGCAAGATATAGGTGATTGTGTTATTATATGGGTTCCAACACTTACATAAACGGTAGTCAAAGATACTTGGCGAATTAACCCATATACTAAACATTTTTCTTTTCCGACTGACTGTATCACGAGATATCGTAGAATAAAATAAGAAAGTCCTTGGAACAGCCTGGTAGTCTAGAGATTATTGGATACTGCTGGGCACACTTGTCCACCTCATTGTGTTTGAACCATTTGATTACCTTGTTACACGGACCTGATTTGAAATACGTGTTTAAGTGAAGATCACCCATGTGTGGGAAGTAGTTGATATTTTTGTTTTCTGTTGGACCAACTCCCCGTAGTTGTTGGCATTTAAAGATGTCTGGATTGTTATAGGAATCGATAGGATGGAATGATTTTGAAAATGTTGCATGCTTTAGTATTTGTAACGGTAACTTATTTCTCACACTGTTAATATGGCGGATTTATATTTCCAATACAACTGTGTTTTTCCATACTTGCAGTAGGTCACTAAACTGAAATAATTTCCTTAAGGTTCTTTTTATTACTTCTGTTTCATGCAGTGTAAATTGCATCCTTCGCTGGGCTTCATACAAGGAAAATACAACTTGCCCCCAGTGCAAACATCCTTTTGAGTCCCTCATTGTCCACCGTGCACTTGATGGGAGGTATGTTAACATAATGACTCAAACATCAAACTGACCAGAAACATATCTAAATTGGAATGAGCGGAGACATATCTCTAAATTGACCTGACTCAAAAGTTCTACAGGACAGTTATGCATGTGCTGGTGATTGTTCAAATACACACGCTGAGTCACACCTTTGGTCGTATTTTTAAAAATTAATGTTAAGGTTATTTTTTCGTATTTTGGGTATCTTTGGATGCTTTAGCATTTATCTCATTTAATGAATTCCTAAATAAAGTTGCATCGAACGATATATGCAGCATGCAGGTTTACATGCAGGAGGAGAGTGTTTGTTTATTGCTGAGGGCTACATGGTTTGAGCCTTTGGTTTTGAAACATCAGGAAGAAGTGTATGATGAGATGGATGATTTGTATGCCTATGGCTATGCCGATGATGATGACGACGACGGCGAAGACATGGATGAAGCATATTACCCTAACTCAACAATCCGCCTCGGCAATAGGAGATGGGGAGACAATGGATATGTGAGGAGTGGACGCCAAGAGGCGAGGCCAATTTATCATCCAAATCATCAGGCCTCTGGTTCTGGGTCGTCACGTGAACCCAAGCAAAAACAACCTACAAAACCAGCAGCAGGTCGCCGTGCAAAGAGGGCCCTCAAGCGAGAAGCTGCTGACAAGGCGGCAGCAGCAAAACACCAGATGCATTTGGAGAGGATGGGTCGAAAGTGAGCCCTCCCTGATGC
>NQLW01000064.1:705912-755535 GCA_002312845.1 Kalanchoe fedtschenkoi | reverse complement strand
TCATAAGACCCGTGTTGCCGACCAAATACCTTACCCCTGGTTCAGAGTTTCAAAAGTATTAGGTTTTTGTTCCAGTTGCACGTGATTTCCACTTGTTCCAAGACTGACTTTGTAGAGTGGCTACACTCTGGAGTGTTAAACTTTTCAGGGAAAAAAAGAAATGTCATACAGTGGCCTATCTTTCTTGAAGTGTCTCAATTCTTCACATTTGTTTTTCCAAATCACTAACATTTCAATTCACCCATTGACATCTCAGATGTTGGACGTCTAGGTCCTTCTAGTTGGATCCTTGTGAGTAAATATGTCCATGGAGTCCTACCGCTGTGTCCTTGATTGATTATATATGTCTTGCATACTGTTATACATCGTGCTGCATTAATATATGAGTTTATATACATTTGTTATGTCATCTGCAGTGTAATTTCTCTTTGTAAAGCAACCAGCATCAGTAGTGTACAAGTGTTGCTCAGCAAAAAAAAAAAAATGCAATATGCATGTTCACATTCGGCATTGAGTTTTGCTGGCGTATTTTGATTTTTAAATTACTTGGCAATTGCAATGTATTTTTCACATTGGGAACAAATACAATAAACGAGAATGCATGAAAAGAATCGATGTAGAAACCAGCCATGTCCGGTCTCCATATGCAAATCTATTTTTTTCCAACTGCAGAGGTTATTGGTCTTTTTTTACATTGATTGAAGACCCCTTATATGCGAATCCACACTTGCTCTTTGATTTTCAAGTGTTCCCTTCTTTAATGATTTAACAACAAACTATTGGAGTGCTCAGAATTATATTCCTTATGCTTCTCATTTATTTTATGTCATTTCTGACTCTCTCTGATCTTCAGGGTTACATCGTATTGAACAGACCATGGGCCTTCGTACAGTGGCTGGAAACAGCTACCATACAAGAAGAGTAAGTCACTTGTCAGAATATGCTGAATAGTTCAAATTCTTCAAGCTCATGTCTTATGTTTGATGTAGGTACATTCTAATGGCAGAGCCAGACCATATATTTGTCAACCCTTTGCCTAACCTGGCAAGTCCGGGTCATCCTGCTGCATTTCCATTCTTTTACATCAAACCAGCTGAAAATGAGAAACTTATACGGAGGTTTTACCCTAAAGAGAAGGGTCCAGTGACTAATGTTGATCCTATCGGCAACTCTCCAGTAATCATTGAAAAGGTAATATAATAACCCCATTTCATCTGAAGCTGCACCGAGATAGTGGTACTCGAATTTAAAGATAAGCTAACATTTGGGTAGTCATAAACTAGACATTTTACTTTTGAAAAATCTGATATCTAAAAGGCAAATAGAGTCGCCCTTGTTCTTAGCTTACTAGAAAGAAAAAAAACAGGGCTGTTGGCTCATCATCAGGTTAATGACTGATATGCTTTTGGCTGCATGTGAAGGCGGTGCTTGAAAAAATTGCTCCAACATGGATGAATATATCATTGAGGATGAAAGATGACCCTGAGACTGATAAGGCTTTCGGTTGGGTTCTAGAAATGTGAGTCATCTTGCCTCTCTAGGTGACATGATGTTTAAGTGCTTATAAATTTATACTGGTAACAGTTTCAAACTCATATGACTTTTTGACGTTGACTAACTGTTTTTTCGTGAAAAATGATAGGTATGCTTATGCTGTAGCATCTGCTTTGCACAATGTCAAGCATGTTCTTCGGAAAGATTTCATGTTACAAGTGAGTTCAACTAACTTTTACTCTTCTCTATTTTTGGATTAGTTTTTATTCACTGGGCATTGGTATGACTTTCAGCCGCCATGGGATTTGGAAGTTGGAAAAAAGTTTATTATTCATTATACATATGGGTGTGACTACAATATGAAGGTATACATCATACTTAGCTTTTAAACATTCTCACGTTCTAGAAATGCTTAGTAGTTCTGTATCTGTTTTTGTCTAGGGAGAACTGACTTATGGAAAGATTGGGGAATGGCGCTTTGATAAGAGATCATATCTCACTGGTCCTCCTCCAAGGAATCTGCCCTTACCCCCGCCAGGTGTTCCGGAAAGTGTGGTGAGTTTGCAACTATTATCTTTTTATCAATGGTTGAAATCATGTCTGCCGGCAAGGATTTTTTTTGAACCAGTGGACCTGTTATTGGTGACTTTTTTTTCGTTCTAGTTAACAGATTTTTGTTTGATGCTAGTCTCAAATCTCAGTACACGTGGTTCCAATTATTGATCTTTGAATGGTCGTGCATCACCTCTGAAAAAAAGAAGTATTTGTAAGTCAAAGTAATGACTCGTTTCTTGGAATGTCTTCCATGCCATTGTCAGCTTACCATTGGGCTGATTGTCCAGGATGTTTTAAATTGATACTTGGAGTCATCTTTTTGTTCTAGCTACTCCCTCCCTTCTCAATGCTCTGTGTAGACCTACACAACTGTAGATGCACCTAATTTGGGTGCTGTAATTAGGCTGTCAAAACTGTTTACTATTGACCACATTAAGGTTCACATTTTGATGCAACAATTGACGTTAACACACTGGTTGCAGGTAAGACTTGTAAAGATGGTGAATGAAGCTTCGGCAAATATTCTTAACTGGGATGCTGTCGAATAATGTTTTGGATGAACGCTTTTTGAAGAAAGGATTAGTTCTGGATAGATGGAGTGGAGTGACTTGTGGAAATTGACAAAATAGGATATATACAAATTGCAGTTTAGAAAACTTAGCCTTACACAGATTATATGTTGAGATGCTACATGGATATTGGACGAATGCATGTAATGACGGTATTAGAAAATGAGACATGATTATTTATACCCTTGTAACATGTCGGGTTCAAAAATAATGATGGGTACCTTGAAAATTAAATATGACATTCTCTTCATCTGTACTCCCACTTTCATTCCTCATTTTTCTTGAACCAAACACAGCCTTCATAAACAACAATCAAAAACACAGCTCTCCACTTCAAGTCGAACATCAAACAAAACAAATGGTCTGTTAGTTTCCTTACATAGAAACGAAGGAGACATAAATATGACAAGAGTACAAAATGCGGATATTTAACCTGCAACTTGCCTCTTAATCGGAACCTAATTAACTACAAGTAAAACCAATACTTACAATACATAATGGGCACTCCGGGATGTAACTATCTGCAGTGGCTTGAAGGGATGTACAAAGGTCAATTCCACGGCGGGGAGGAAGGTCTATACGCAAAGTCCTGAGCTGAAGATGACCCATAGTTTAGATCGAGGTGTTGAAGCTGTTCCATTAGTTGGGAGCGCCTTTCCTTGAAGAAATCTAGACGGGTCGTTAGTTCTACTAGAGCCGAGGATGGATGTCTATGGTAATCCAGCGTCTGCAATCAACGCCAATAATCCAAAGTAGGAATGTCAGTTCAATTTTGATTCATGATTTGATATGAGCTGGAAGTTTGTGAAAGAATGTTTACCTCAACAAATCTGGAAGATGAAAGCACAGAGCCGGAGTCATTACCACAAAGCTCATCAGCTGTGCTTCTGGAATCAATCGTGTTCATGTAATCCAAGGCCTGTTTTCTGGGCAGATGCTTACCGTTGCTTGGTGTTGACACTTGTCCTTTGATATTTCTCCAGTCGGTGCTTATCGAACTTTCCTGCAGAGATGGATCTAGGAGTAAGTCAACAGAGTAACGCCACAGTGACCATGCAGTGATGCCATATACAGAGTAACGCCACAGTGGCTAAGATAGTTTGTATAGCAGGAACATTTAACCAGCTAAGGCAAAAATATGGAATACGGCAACTACTCAAACCCCACTGATGGAACTGTAGACCCCAGGTCGAATTATACATACAGATATGGAAGATAATTGCATCAGTTAATTAGTATGTCGAAGAGGGTGCAAAGTGGGTGATTAGAAGCATGGAGCATTACTAACACAGAATTGTAATCCAGTAGCTATCCAAGCCATTCAGATACCGATATCAACATCAAATAAATAGAAAAAAACAGATGGCTATTAAAAAAAAGAAGGCAGTGTAGGGTATGAAGTGGAAGTGGAAAACTATACTAGCAAGAAATACTGGGTGTTTGTATCCATTACCTCAGTTCTTTGCTTTCGTTCATGGTTAACGTGGGCAAGTGTTGTGTCAAAATCTTGTGGAAGAAATTTCCTGCTTGTTGGGGAAAGATTTTACCAATCAAAACAACTGGTATCTTTAAAATTAGTCAAATGCACCTTTGTGCTGTATGTGAAAATGTACAATGCTCCACCTCTAGATGCTATCTTACTGAATAAATGTGGCTCCTCCCTTGTTAATTTTAGATCTAATAAGAACTCCAAGCAGTGCAGTTTTTTTCTGAGCCATCTACTTTGGTAACAAACTCATTTATTTTTGGGTGAAGTTTCTCTTGGCTGACATTTTAATTTTAGGCTCAGCAACCCTGTTGATGGCTTGTTCAGCCCATTTCGTGTCTATGTGCCTTTTTGTTTCAGTAAATTGAATGTACCTTATCTCACAAGTTGGAATGAAATCTCAAATTTGCAAATACAACAAAAAAAACTAGGGTAACATCTGTCACTTGATCTGTACCAACAGAAATTAATTACTTGCATTGAATCTGTTGGACCCATAAACCACTAAGAATTAGATTGGCAAAATCCAGAATTTTGGCAAAATCAGAGACATGCAATATCATATGGAGCAGGAATCTTACTGTTGAGGTTTTGAATTCTGAACATGTGTATATTGGCCATGTAGATCAGAGAAAGCGCCATAATGATGTTGCCGCTGTTGATTCAGCTGATGGTGAAGTTCTGCAACTTTCTGCTTCAATCTAGCCACATCTGCCTCAGCTAGTGCAATTTCCTCGAGCTCTGCCCTGGTCTTTATGATCCCAACCATGGTCGAATGAAGATGAGTTATATGCACCCCACTAATATAGCATAGAGAAACACAGTCACTGGTAAAGGACAAGCGCATACAAACCTTGGAATCCATACCACGTGATGAGGAAAATCGTTCCGACGACATGCTCAGACCCACCTCCAAGGCAGCTCTAAGATCCCTTTCAGCTTGCAATTGTTCTTGCAATCTTGAGACCTATGGATATCATAAGCAACCCAAACTAGTAAATAAAATCGCAGATGCCAGATGGCAATCTATACTGAGTGGCTTAAAATCTTAGATTCATAAAAAATTGCAAAAGAAGAATGGTAACAATGTAGTGATAGAGGCTGGACCTCCTAAGAACCACTGAGCTGCTGTAAGTGAAATATTGAACAAAAAGATATATGACTGAAACCGTTACCCAAGGGTACATCTAGATGGAGAGTACAAACAAATTCAGAGTCAATTGGTTCCATGTTTCAGATTTTACGTGCAACAGTTTATCAGGTCAACGAATTTTAAAATTCCAAGGAAAGCAAACTTAGCAGAACAAATTGAAACTATAGGAAATGAATTTGAGATGCACAAGGTCAAAATAGTAAACTAATAATAACTCTTCAGACTATACATGGAACATGTTATCTTCTCATCAAGGTGTTCATGAGAATGCAATTGGCTAACCAAGTGTGCCATAATGCACAGTGGAAAATTAGTTCAATGAAAACCAGCAATTACATCTTGTTCAAGTGCCAATCGTCTCTCGTGCAAAGCTTGCTTCCGTCTCTCTAAGCTAGCTTGTAATATTGCGTTTCCCCTTGCCTGAGAAATAGTGAAAATTAAGCACGGCAGGAAAGTAACATTTCATGGGGAAGCACTATAAGGAAAATAACCTCCTTAGCAATCCTGTGTCGCAGATCATTCTTTGCAATTTCAAGCCTTTGAATAGCAAGCCTGCATCACAGTGAAACAAAGTAATTGTAAAAAACTCTTGATGAAACATAGTATATTTTTAGAAATTACATTCAGATTTATGATTGCCATAAATGATAAAAAATTCGGCACAAATACCTTGACTTACATGAACTTCACAGGCTAAGGGCCTTCTTTAGTTATTTTCCTTTCCAACTTAAAATTTCATTTTTTTCCCTTGAGCTATATTAACTTAAGTCTTGTTCATAACATTAATACCTTCGTCTTGGTTCATATGAATAAGCTTATTCTAACTACTATCCTTGTCACTGAAAAGTCCATGAATGAAACACGAGATGAATAATGATATCAATCGTCATCGCTCGGATACTTATTGAACTAAATGAAGGAATTCAAATATGGAACCTCATTCTGCTTCTAAGGCTGTTGAATTGCCAGCTCGCACAGGGGCTTAGTTAGCTGGTTGTAGGATCAGAGCATAGTCATGTAGTTGGATTTGCGCGACATCTGTTGTGTAGCTAGGCTTAGTATTCTTATCCATTTTTCAGTTTTAGCCCTCAGTAAGTATACTTGTTTCCGTACTACTTCAATATATTCTAAATTTTAAATGTTTATTACATCTAAAAAAGAGAAGTAAATGAAAAATGAACAGAAAATTTAATATTGACCGGCACATGCACGTGCTTTTGCAGGAGTTTAACAATTGTTAGCAGGTAGATAAATGATTTTTCAAACAGGAGAAACCAAAGGAATAAATAAATTTCGCATCTAAGTCTTATATATGAAACTGAAGTGAGGGTAAATAACTAAATATGATTATGATTCATTCACAATTTTCCATGCATCACGATCTTAAAATTTTAGCAAAATCAACTATATGACTATTTTACAACCCTTTAAAAATTATATTATATTTCGCAAATCAGAATTGATTGTCAAAGAGAAATTAAAATATAAAACTGAATGAGACATTCTTTTTAAGTTTCTTAAATATTTTCGTCCATTTAGCATGCATGTGCAGTTTAAATGAGGTATAAAACTTTGTTTTCGAATAACCAGTTTGAGTCTAACAATAAAATTCATACTTCAGACCACCTCGTTGTAGTCTCCCTTAACTTTTTCATCATCTCGTGCAACATTAAAACTACAGTTTACCTATTATTCGCATTGTTTGGAAAATATCAATTCGTTATCCAAAATACATACAATAATAAGACAAGTCAAGTGTAGATCTTCAGATAATCTTTTAGGTGCATCGTGCTTGTACTCCTTTTTTTTTTTGCAAGGTTTTATGTAGGGGGCCTGTTACTCAGATTATTTGTGTTTTCTTAACCTTTTCGGTACTCCCAATGTATGTTGGCAACACCTCATTTTGGGTACTAGTATCTTATTTACACGTAAAAAAAAAAGGAGAACATAATTACGCAAAGTCATTTAATGACCATTAACCAAAACTCTGCTGCTTCCTAAACAAAAGTACCTAGGCTCCAGCCGCTCCACGGACAGACAGAACGTCTCATAATGGTAACCGTGTAATGAAGCATACCCAATGATCAAGTGAAAAAAAAAAGAGAATATATATAGCTTATCATGGGAGTCATAATAGTACCACAATTGAAGACCAAGTCAAAGGAATACTGCACAACAGTGAGAATTCTTACTCTTCCTCCCCAGAAGAATCAATCGACTCCATTGAAAGAGTCTTCCTTGACTGCAAAAATAAAATGCACAACAAATATAATAATAAGCATGAAATATTAATAAAAGTAATAAAATTCAAAAGAGAGAAAAGATATCATGGTGAAATAATTGAGAAAACCACTTAATCAAAGACAATTTTTGTTAGGCATCACAATGATAACACTTTCATTCGAAAAGAGTTCAAGCGAACATTAAGTTGTAATATCATTGTTCAAGTGCTTACAGAACCTCTCCCCCAGAATGAAGAGCGATTTGAATTGATAGTTGAGTTCGCCGGTTTGTTGATAACCTTTTCAGTGCTTAATTCAGTCCCAGAGGAAACAACTGTTGGATCCATAGAAGATAAGATCTCACCCATAGATCGTTGCGGATCACTACAAAGTAAGGCACTTGAAATGTTAATCTCTTTCGCAGAAACTTTATTTCCATTGCTTTGTGGCTCTAGTGGCTGCATATTGGAAGCTCTGGCAAGTCTAGATTCATCACAAACATTAGAAGTGGGTGCCACTGACAGGTGACTATAGCCATTCTGCCCCGCATATAAATCACTATAGCCAAAAGCCTGCATATGAAACAGACAAGGATCTCATGTAACTTCTTCTCTAAAAGAGATAAAAATGAATAAGTCAACCTTCTGTCAGCAAAGATCCAATACCGAAAGTTACAGGATACAAAAACCACCAACTTAGCAAAACATTCCATAGAATATGACATACAGGGTTTCCCATAAATAACCTGCATTATAATATTGAGATGAACTTATTTCATTTAATTTGGAAATGTCATATGAGCAGTGTCTAGAAACTCATCAACACACAAATGGTACACTTCAAACATCTGACATTAAGAGATGCAAGCTTCCAAATCACTTTTCAGTAGAAAATGTACTAGAAAATAAGCAGTTGCTAATAGAAGATAATACAAGATAAACAAAAAGACAAATATGCGAAGTGAGAGAACCTTATAGTCATACAAGTCACACCCAACATGACCGCCACTATCACTTAGTTTGCCACTCAATGCATGTTGCGGATTATCACCATCATCATCATCTGATTCATGATACACTTCGTTTTCTGCACCATGGAAACCATTATCTTTGATGTCCATTTGTTCATCATCCGTTGAATCTTCACTTCCACTGTTTTCAATTTGAGAATCAGCTGAAATTGAGCATCTATTATGATTTTCATCCTGAAGAAGCAAAGAGTACCAACCCAGAGAAATGGACATGAGGTATTTATAAATAAGGAGACAAAAAAAGGAAAGAAAACTAACTGCAGCATGCCCATGAAAGAAAACTATACGGCAAAATAGATTAATTGAAGTTTTAACTTCATTTATGTCATTTCCATTTTTAAAAAATTGGAGTTATGATTGAATATCACTTAAAACGATACTATTCACAAACATACATTTCACAATATGGAAGCATAGTAATGGCTTGAAGCTCTTCACTAATTACGTTTTCTTTCAGGTTTTTGCGTAGTCGTCTGAAGTATTTATAACATACACACTAAACACAAAGGCTGAAAGATTCTGAAGCACAACTAGGGCCTTCTACCATCGTTTATATCAAAGACATTAAATAAATACACTTCCTTGAATCAAATTCGACAGTTTCAGACTGAACTGTACTTTCCAGAAAAATCTTCAGGTGGACATTAAATCATGGAAGATAGCGAATCCCTCTTTATTAAGTCACTCGGATTTAAATTGTGGCTCTTCTTGACAATAAATCTTAGGTTGCAGCTTCAGGGACTAAATATCAAATTACAAATACACATTACCAGAAAAAAAGGTTTTTTTTATATTTAGAACAGAACATCGAGTCTGCTGGTGTCACCTACAGCAATGTTATCCTTTTAGTTAGAGTGATGTTACTCAATTCGGTGTGTGCCAAATTTGTAACCGAATCATTCACCTGATTGACACATGTCAGACCTAGTTTTTATATTTTGTGCTTTTACTTACTAATCCTTGTCCTTAACAATAAAACCAATAATCAAATGGTGAAACCTTTTGGGAAAGTCTGTTTTAGTACTTTGGTTATTATGTGTGTAAAGCACTCTTCCCTTCAAACTACTGGAAGTGGCTATACACAGAAATTGATATTGTCCCATAGCAAAACTGATAGTAACTATGAGCAACCACTGACAATGAATAGACTGCCATCTAAAGTTCCAATAAAACAGTGAAAGGCATTGCAACATTGCACAGAGTCCACGGAGTATTGATTTGCAGGGCAACTTACATCAAATATGTTCTCATATTCCTCCAGGAGAATTGTTACTATAGCTTGAGCATTGTTAGCTGCATTAGCGGCAGCAAGAAGCTGCGCTGAATTGTCACCAACAAAATCAAAATCATCTTCCAACTCACATTCACCAGCTAAAAGAGGGCGCAAAAGCAAGGGTGCCATGCAGGCAGCAACCGCAGATGCATTCATACGGTTCTCAGAAGCATGAGATGATATTGTATGCATCATTTTAAGAATCCTGCAAAAACATTTTCACATCAAAAGCAAAGCAGGACTACCTTCAACCAGGAGTGTTGTCAGACTGTTTAATTGATTTCAATGTAAAAAATGGTGCATAAGAAAATAATTCTACAATACAGGATCCACAGTAAGCATTCTGGATTCATGCATACACATAGATACCCGTGGTTAGTCAAGCACAAACACTCGTGGTGACTGGTGAGTGAATGCAAAGTCTATGACAGATGATATATGTTGAATAAAATTATGATGGAGATAGGTAAGTGTTCAACACATAGAGATGTAGTTCGATGGGTCTGTCAAAGAGAAATGTAGCACAACTGCGCATTTGGTTCCCAATACATGGTTGCATTGTGATTCCCATTGCATTGATCAATAAGCAGATAACTGCTTACCAAAATTTTGAAAACGGAAAATCTATTCAGATCATTTTAAATATTATGGTGATGATGACACCTTTCCATCTCAAATGGATATCGTGAGATGAATTACATCATTCAAATTGAATGCATGTGGTACCAATTAGCTCACTACTTCTACAGCACGCAGTAAACAATTTTTATATTCATTTAACAGTTGACAACTGACGAATGAAATCAGAATACTTAAAGTACTAGCACAATAACCTTTGTAACAAACGACGGTTTGGTTCGGGAAACGTCTCAACAATTGCAGCTCGCATTGCATTAACTCGAGCTTCCTTCCGGTCAATTTCTGTAGGTGAACATGGAAAAGCATATGTATCGACAATCAAGTTATGGTTGTGAACAACTGAGAGTATAAGATTGTCTAGACTGGAATAAAAGTAACTCAAGATAATGTAACGTGTTGACTTTTTGGCGAACAGGTGCCTAAGGCACTTGTTGAGGAGCACTTATCAAGTAATAAGCACTGAATGAATCGTCAAACAGAACTATGTGGAATGCATGACGTTAAACATTCTAAAACACTCGATTGTATACCCTTCCACAAAAATGTTTAGGCTTCAATTTTAGGTTCCATCTTTAAAAAGATTTAGACAAAAAACAACTTAAAAAGTAATAATAAATAGCTAAAGGACAATGAAGACTGTCTGCGCACACCATTATCTCAAAATAAATTACAATTGACAGGCACACTCAGTGCAGCACATCATATACAACAATAACGGATATAAGGAGCCTTACATGGTTTGATTACCACCACTGATTTCGATGAATAAGGATAAACAAGTCAAGTTTCCCTTTAATGCATTATTTCAAAAATCTAAATGGTATATGAACCATTTTATTCAGTATTTAGATTAAATGCTAAATGTATAATGTCTGCATGGACCAAGGTTATATTCAAGAAGCTTTGCCAAACTCACATAAGAGAAATCACAATACAGTACTTCAAAATCTTTCTGATTGAGCACAGCTTATTTAATGTTCGGACAAGAAAATAAAAAGTGAATTCCCTGCTTGGACCAAGGTTGTATTAAGCATGTATAAGAACCCATGCTAAGCTTTTCCACGTAGGAGATATTAATAAACATCATTGGTTGAGGAAAATAAGATTTCACATCTTCTCAATCATAAATTAGCGTTTTAAAGATTATCTGGAATGTAGTTGTCCTTATAAACCAGGTTTTGAGGATAACATAAACAGTGGTCCTATGAAGCCCGGTTGCAGTGGCGGAGGATCCAGGAACACAATTTAATGGGATAAAAAATAGCAACGGTTTCAAGAATTAAAATTTGGGGTACGAAAAACAAATTTGCTATCGCAGCTACTATGTGGTCCGCGCCGCAGTTTTGAGCTTCTACCAAGCCGCGGTGAGTGGTGACAAATAGACGACGGGGAATTAGATGTAGTTAAGTTGGCCATTGACTGGTCGGTACTACATTTGAGCTTTGAGTTTTACTCATATGCGTTACCAAATTATGTCACAAAAATAAGCAGAAACGACGAGCCTAAAGGGAATAAACATGCAATGTAAACTTACTGTAAGCCTCTAACAATGCGGTGCAGCAAGATGATGGGACTGGAGATGAAGGCAGTTCCCTAAGAACATGCTGCCGGGTACCAATTATGTTATTTCAGTCAGCAAAGCACGCTTTGTTCAATAATACAACAGCAACACTATATCAGCAGATAATACCTTAACACAATCACCAACGATATGAGCATCTTCATCAGCATCAAATTCAGTTTTTCCTTGGAAAAGAAGTACACAATTATTCAAAGGTAAACCATAGGAAAGAAGTATTCACAATGTGATCACACAAATGCATGACACAGACAGCATGACCATTTGTCTACCTTGTTCGTATTCCTGAACTCGGCGATCAACTTCCTCAACATCTGCAGAGAGTCTCAATATTCCTTCTACTTTAGTTCCTGATCAAAAACATAGACAACAAACATTGGCAGGAATAAGCTTCCTCGTCGACATCTTTTTCTCATATGGATATATTTCGATGCATGGAAATACACCTATAAACAAACCAAAGAAAAAAAAATTACTTCCAATAATACGAAAACAAGACGAGGCAAAAATGTTCAATACCCATCACAACAATGAATCAAGAACTACTGAAATTGCGCGCCAAAGAAGTTGTCGATTGTTTACAAGAGATGACATGTAGACGGCAGAGTAAACATTCAAAGTTTACAGTATTAGATAATGGAAATTGATGACCTAAGCAACCTTCAGCAGGCTGCATCTACCTTTAGTTCCCTTTAATCTACGAGAATAATTCACCGACAAGTATTAAGGGATCCGATTCATTTCTACCTGACTGACTGCTCAGTTTTCCTATTGTAATATAATATTTACAGAATAGAGAGCCACCATGTGAAACAAATAATGATACCCAGCCACTACATTTGATCAAATTCAAAGCTAGTGGAAACAAACCTACCCAACTTTATAAATTGAAATACTATAAAAACAATGTCGTAACATTTTTATGGTAAATGTCCATGAAGGAAAAACTGGCTGGCAGTCAAAATTGACAGAGAGGGTCGGAAAATGCCAATACTCTATCAACTTTTGCATCAAAAAAGTACTATAAAATAAAACAAAATACCGAATTTTTCAAGAAAGCGAAGTGCTTTTTCAAGAAATGAGGGGCCTCCATCTATATCTTCAAGCGCGAGAAGTATGGGTCGTCCAACGACCAAAGATTTTACAGGACGTTTATCACCCCGCCCTGAAGAGATACAGTTAGCCTGATTCGCGTAACACAAATGTATGACATATTGCAACGACCAGGAAGTCTTTACATTGGTGAAAAAGTCCATCTACAGTGTCATTCATGTCATTTCGAAATATCCCATTGTTCCCCATAAGGTCAGCGCTCGGAGCTTGTGCAAGAGCAAGCTCCAATGCTGCTTTCCACTCATACAAATCTTCTGAAGTTTCAGCCTGAAATTACTGGTTTAAAATGAGATGGGCACAGAAAACTTTATGGATTATGTGGAAAGAACTAAAAAAAAGAAGATAGCTATGGCCTATGGATGCATTACAGATTTTATTATTAGAGTAAAGGAAACCTTAAGTGTGAATGCTCGCCCATCACGCCCGTCAGGGAACAAAACAGTTAACAATTTCTTGTCTTCCCTGACAACAACACTGCAAGATAGGGGTAATATAAGAGCAGGTTTAAACAACAGCATCACCAATAACAAATCCAAGAACATACTCACCTTCCAGAACTGTTTAAGTCAATGCCCCCCAAAGTCAGATTTACTTCACCACCTCTTTGAGGAAGGGCACTCTGAAGATAACCAATAGCAACAGGAGCATGCTCAGAATCACATCTGTATATACATTTTAAATAGATTCTATGCCCTATGTTACATTATCTAGAGCACAATACATCATGACTATTTCAGATTTCACACATAGTAAGTCTGTAACTGAGCAGCATCAAAGTGTTACTAGTTGGGAATCAAGTGAAGATGCAGGGTTAGAGCTTCAACTTTATGACGAATGTTCTCCTAAGAACGCTTGGTATCCTGAAGATCTTTATAGCTTCACAAGAAGAACAGTTGTTTTACCCCATGCTCTATTTTTTTATCACATACCACTATCATTCTGCTAAGGGTAACTCTAAATCCAATAGCACTGCTTATAAGCTTATACAGAGGCTTCGTTTTGCATGCCTAGTTCTGATTACACTCTTTTTTAAGTGCTGACCTGTTTGTATATTCTTATCGCATAAACCAAAATATGAATAAGTATGAATTAAATGGAGATGCGAAACATGTGCATACAGGATCATTTTTGAAGAACACCAACGATGTTCGAGTGAGAATGAACCAACGCTTCTTCCAAGATTTCCATCCCAATCCTGCACAACGTATATATGAACTTCAACATGACAAGCATAACAATATGAGTCTAAAGTATGACTCAATTAAATGTAACCATGACAACAAACTTCTGTAAACCCTGATTATAAAGAGTGAATTCCTTGATTTCTAACATAATAATACATAGATGGTAGTTGCAAACTATCTTTTAACAAATAAGGTTTCATACCACAATACTCTAATTTTTTCTTTAAATTACTGATTGTTGAAGAAAAAAAGATGTGAGACTATGATAGTATGCATCTTCTCCCAGGCTTTACAAGGAGTGGCACAATTAAGATGATTTGTGGAGCAGTTTATCCTCCAGAGAACCTAGTCAAATTCAGTTGTATTCGTACTCTAAGGCAAAACAAAAGTCTCTTTCCTCCACAGCATAGGTCATTAAGAAATAATAAAGATGTGGTCCTCCAGAAAATCTATTACTCATAAGATCCCTAACTTGTATCCTGGTGGCTGTTATGTGCCCCATGCCCCGTCCCATGATGAAACTCTTCTTAAAATTATGTTTATTCAGGTTAAGTAACCCTTTTGTTATCAAATACAAACACATGGAATGATGCTCACTTGTGATGATGTATTTGCAATGATACTGGCTTCTCCATGTCATATATAGAATATCAAACCATAACCAGAATTCACTATAAATAGCAGTATCACTATTCACTACATATAAAAGAACCCATCCAGTTCAGGGGATGATATTATTAAACATCTCTATTGAGAAGAAAAAACTTCAGAGTAAAATCAGCATGATCAATTTGAAAGTATCAGGATATACCACACGACAGATTATAGAAACTGGTTGCGTTCATATCTTTTATAGTGCCTCAACTAAATTTCATATGAATTAATGATAGGTTCTGGCGCTTTTTAGTACAAAATTCACGAGAAAACAAGCTTGATTCTTTAGTCCTATAAACTCAAAAGTGCTTGGAAATATGGCATAATATTTACTATTTATTAGTGTATGCTTACATTTGTGCATAGTTGTGATTCAGAAGCCATCTAGTTCCCAAGGATACAACATTGGGCCATAAAGGTTCAAATTTGCAGTTTGTTATACAGTTATAATACAGAGAGCTTTAAATATAAAAATGCATAAGAGCATGGTCATGTTGGGTGATAGGAAAGGTTCCATTAGCAGAATGAAGCTACAATTAACATACCATAAGTATTTTTTTTTGTGCATAGGAAGTTATAGAGCATAGATCAGGTAAGAGGCCAACAAAATATTCAAATGGATAAATACCTTTTGAAGAAATGAAGAGCGGACCACTCTTGAAAACCTGCCAAAAGCTACAATAAGTTTGAATGTCGAACACTATAAATAAGGAAAGGAAAACTCTCTGATGACTGCTCCTAAAGTCCTAATAAAAGTTGCAGGTATAGAAGCAGCTAGAAATGGAAAGGCACTTAAGTCTCAAAGTGGGTGTGTGGCTTCATGACAGTGAAATATGAACATCAAATGAGTTAGTGCCACAGAGTGAAAGTAAAGAGAACAAAACACATACGGGATTGGTCGGTCCATTTCGGGGCCGGTCGAACGCGGCCAAAGAAGCGGACATCGGGAACGAAAATCTACGACATCAAGGGAGGCAAGGCAATCCGCTGCTCCAGAACAAGCAGATCGAAGTAGAGTGAGTAAAATGGATGTAAAGAAGGCGCAATCGGCGACTTAGGGTTTGAGAATGCGAGCAGAGGCAGAGCTCAATGGCTTCTTGAATTTGCCGGTGGAATTGAGGATAAACGGAATTGAAGATACCAGCAGGTGAGACTGGAGCGGTCAAGCGGCTGTCGTGTGAACAAACCTTCTCTCCTCGTTACTGAAATTCTTGCTTTTCAACCACTTCCCTACTCTTTTCTGCTATCTCTCTTTCTACTCTCTGACTGAGTGCAAGTGCTCGACATTGTACAGCAGAGCAGAGAAGAGGAGGACAATGGATAAACGGGTCCGGGTCGGGCTTACCCTGATAAACGGTATATTTCACGACCGTACAGCCAATGGGAGATGCCTTCTTGTAGTCTGCTCTACTTTCTTTCTGCCGTTTAGAGTAGCCGTTGGGGAGAGAGAAAAAAATTAATAAATAAATAAACAAGAAAATTTATTTCATTTAGTGATTGTAATTTAGAATTTAAATAGTCAATGCGCTTTCGAAATGTGTAATAGAAATTAAATAATATTAAAATAATTATTTACTCTGTGGTGATATAATTGAGTGGCCGGCGGGACAGTTGTCTATCCAGATTTCGATCAAACGTTTTTATTTTAATATAAAAATAATATATTTTTAATTTTTGTACCTTTAATTAATTTTAAAAATATGATATCTCTTAATTTTGTACCCCAGTCAGCTTTAAAAAAAAATTATACCATCAATTAAGCTTAAAATATTATATTTTTTATTTTTATACCTCATTCAGTTTAAAAAAAAATGCGTACCCCAAATTAAAATTTCTAGTTCCGCCACTGTACTTACTTAACATATGTGGGCTAATTAGTGATTGTTGTAATTTGTTTGACAACAATGGATCCAATTTTTTTTTAAAATTAGAAAGATTTGAAGAACGGATTAAAAGATATTTGAAAGAACTGATATTTTTTCAAATAGAACAAGTGGTTGCACTTGGCGTCGCATTGTAGCCATCATCAGACAGTGGCAACACTAACAAGCAGCCTATTCGGTATATGCACATCAACGACATCACGTGGGATGTATCGAGGGTGGAAATGAATTTTGATGGCTTTGGAGAATGAGATATTGCTCGCTGAGATAGAGGAGTCATCCATCCAATCTGGGTGGAGACCAAGTCCAAGAAGATCGAGTCCATCGACAAGAACCCGACGTGCGCTCTAAAAATGTTCCCGACTGATCACAAATCCATCGAACTTAAATAAGAAAAAAAGCTTAAGAGATACTCTAATGGATAAGTGTCCGACACAAGGTAAAATTAAGTAAAGTCTATTTTTAGAGGCAAGACATTGACTTTGAAAAGATGTTTGCACATGTGGCGAGGCTTGACATAATGTAGGTAATTTTTGCCTTTGTTGTAAATTGAATGGGAAGTTCGTCATGTTGATGTCAAGTCAGCATTTCTTCGCGACAAGTTTGAGGAAGAGGTGTATGTAGTCCTCCAGCTAGAAGGATTCACGGTAAAAAATAAGAAGCACATGGTGCTCAAACTCAGTAAGGTGCTCTATGGGCTCTGACAATCGCCTCGGACTTAGAACACGCGCCTTGACCAATATATGAAGCCACTTGGTTTGATAATATGTACACATAAGCAAATAGTTTACAAAAGGTAGAAGATCACGCTAGAATCCTTGTTGGTATCTATGTTGACAATTTCATTGTCATTGAAAGTTGATGCAATGATGCTTAAAGAGTTGAACCAACAGATGATGACTGAATTTGAGATGAGCAATTTAAGATTGCTCACTTACTGCCTTATGATTTATATGGAGTGATAGGAAGGAAGCATCATCATCAAGCCAGTAGCATATGTTAATAAAATGCTAGCTATATTTGACATGGTCAACTACAACTAGTCAAGATCCCAATAGAGGCAAGGACGCAATTGCACAAGAGTGTCAAAGGAGACCCGTTAACACATCTGAATATTGTCATGTAATTACCCTTCTCAAGTATCTTCTTAATACTAGGCCATATATCTCATTTGCTTCATGGAGAGGCTGCACAATGATGCATCAAAAGACGGTCGCGTACATTC
This sequence comes from Kalanchoe fedtschenkoi, assembly GCA_002312845.1. Taxonomy (NCBI): domain Eukaryota; kingdom Viridiplantae; phylum Streptophyta; class Magnoliopsida; order Saxifragales; family Crassulaceae; genus Kalanchoe; species Kalanchoe fedtschenkoi. The sequence continues at coordinate 737,476 of NQLW01000064.1, read as the reverse complement.
TGATCGACCTAAAAGGAATAATAAATTATAGATTAGTGTGCCTTAGCAGGAGACGCTAAGAGCTTATCAACAGATACACTAACAGTAATCTAACCGGTGACTTGAATGATAGAAAAAGCACAAAAGATCACGTTCTACATCAATAACAACTTGCTCTCGTGAAACTCACATAAACAGAAAATAATTGCATTATCATCGTGTGAGGTTGAGTTCATTGTAACAAAAACGGTGGCATGCTAAGCAATGTGACTTAAGTAAACATTACTTGAATAATATGTTTATATTATTTGAAGATAGACGGTTGAGATATGTAGTGATATTCTTTAGAGATATGGTATAATATTCATTGAATAATCTTTCATTAATGGAAGATTTAGTAATATTTAATTTTTTCAGGTAAAGATACAAATATGGGAAGATAGTTAGAAATATTGTTTATTTCTATTTTCAGTTTTCATATACAGTCTAGATAGAACAACTAGATTTTCAAGAAGACCACAACTATTCATCAATTTATTTGAGCTGAGTGTGAAATACCAGTCTTATACTCTAACATATCTTATGATTTGAATTATCGATCTTGTGCCTAACATGACTGAGTGAAGCCTCGAATAGCGATTTTGGCAATTTCCTTCCATGTCTGATCGAGATTATATCTCAAATACATCTTATCGGGATGGATAAGCGAGGTTCAATTCCTGTTTACTCAAATCACCATGTTTGATTTGAGGAAGATGGAAATGAGATTCGAAGTTAACTCGCAATCCTTGAATAAATCGATCACACACAGTCATTCCAAGAAAGGGCTCTACGAAGTCAGCTTCCACCTTCTCCCTCAAACTTGTTAGGAGAAGGTCGGGTTAGGATGAGGTTGGGTTCACGTAATGCTCTTGATTATTTTCTTTAATCAATCATAGGAGACGAAATCTGTCGGTGCGATTCAGTTTCATGACGTGCGCAGATGGCTGATGGAGAATCATCGGTCATGCACCCAACTCTTCTTTTGCCAGCTGCTTCATTTTTTGGGCGCACGGGTAGAGAGACAGACTGACACTCGAGTGGTTTCAGGGCTTGATAGTTTCTTCAACTCCAAGGAACAGAATTTACTGTATGTCTTACAAGACAATGTGAAGGAAGAAGACATACAAGAATGGTTGTCTATTTTGACTAATGTCTATATATGTAAAACCCAGATTCAACTGAACAGGCTTTTTTAGCTGTCGGGAAAAACTAGAGACCATTTTAAGATTTGGTGCCATGTTGCTCTCCCGCAAAACACTCCTAGCAATCCGCAGACACCCCTTCATCACAGATCAAAGTTGAATACATTCAGAGTCTATCTCATTTCCTCTAGCCTCCATTATCTCACTGCCAGATCAATCCAACAAACACCCTCTCCTCTGCTCCTTACCCTCTCCTCTCCTTCTCATTCCTAATTCGTAAATTTGACACAAAACCTTCAGGCCTCCAAAACCCCTCCCATCATTTCAGTCCCCTGGCTGGAAAGTTGCAGATTCTGTCTCTGGCTGAGCCATGGGAAATTGTTGTTCACAGAACAATGCCGAGGCGGAGGCCCCTGATAACCAGAAGGAACAATCTGCAGATGGGAATGCGGATCAAGCGAATTCCACCACCCCACCCAAGCCAGTGACCCCAGAGAGGAGCAGCAAACCAGCCAAGGACGCACAGATTGGACCGGTGCTGGGGCGGCCGATGGAGGACATCAAAGCAACTTACTCAATGGGTAAGGAGCTGGGGCGGGGGCAGTTCGGGGTGACCCATTTGTGCACGCACAAGGCCACAGGAGAGCAATTCGCCTGCAAAACAATCGCCAAAAGGAAACTGGTCAACAAGGAAGATATCGAAGATGTGAAGCGTGAAGTGCAGATTATGCATCACCTCACCGGTCAGCCCAACATCGTGGAGCTCAAGGGAACCTACGAGGACAAGCATTCTGTTCACCTGGTGATGGAGTTGTGCGCAGGTGGAGAGCTCTTCGACCGCATTATTTCAAAGGGTCATTACACGGAGAGGGCCGCCGCGTCGCTGCTGAGGACAATCATGCAGATTGTGCATACCTGCCATTCCATGGGCGTCATTCATAGGGACCTCAAGCCGGAGAATTTCCTCCTGCTGAGCAAGGATGAGAATGCCCCCCTCAAGGCCACCGACTTCGGTCTCTCCGTGTTCTTCAAACAAGGTAACCAATCCTTCACCGAAAATCATCACATAATCAAGAAAGACACGGCAAAAGAATAAGCATGATGATGATGGTATATAACATTCTGACAGGGGATACATTTAGAGACATAGTTGGCAGTGCTTACTACATCGCGCCGGAGGTTCTGAAGAGGAAATACGGGCCGGAGGTCGACATTTGGAGCATCGGCGTGATGTTATACATCCTTCTTTGCGGTGTTCCTCCGTTTTGGGCAGGTAAGTTACGTTCTTCGCACGAACAAAATCAGGAAATTCTCCGCATATTACACAGTTTTATAGTAGAATGTGATGAGATTCACCATCAAATACCTTAACAGAATCCGAGCATGGGATTTTCAACGCCATTTTGAGCGGACATGTTGATTTCACAAGCGACCCGTGGCCGTCTATTTCTCCACAGGCGAAGGATCTTGTCAAAAAGATGTTGAACTCAGATCCCAAACAAAGATTAACAGCCTTCCAAGTTCTCAGTACGTACTGCTCATTTTCTAACACTTACATCATTAATGTGCTCATTGTTGAATCTGCTGAAGTTGCTTATTCTGCTTCTAACGAATAAATTTGGGATCAAGATCACCCATGGATCAAGGAGGACGGAGAGGCACCAGACACACCTCTTGACAATGCAGTCCTGGACAGGCTGAAGCAGTTCAGAGCCATGAATAAGTTCAAGAAAGTTGCTCTCCGGGTACTTGATGAATTTCAATATCCTTCAACTGAATGATCATTTTCCAGACAGTTAGTATTGGAAGGACGTAATCATTTGCGATCATTTCGATAGGTTATAGCTGGCTGCTTATCGGAGGAGGAGATAATGGGACTGAAGACAATGTTCAAGGGCATGGACACTGACAACAGCGGGACGATCACTTTGGAGGAACTGAAACAAGGACTCGCCAAGCAAGGGACAAAGCTATCAGAATATGAAGTGAAACAATTGATGGAAGCGGTGCGTGCTTGATTCCCTTTATTTACTGAAACCATGTTCTAGCAATATTGCTAAGTGCTGATCCCACTTATATCACAACTTGCCGCCGAAACAGGCTGACGCAGACGGAAATGGAACAATAGACTACGAAGAGTTCATCACGGCAACAATGCACCTGAACAGAATGGACAGAGACGAGCACCTGTACACTGCGTTCCAATACTTCGACAAGGACAATAGCGGGTATGATCTAAATTCCCATTTGTGTATTGGGGGTGGCATCTGATTGCGAGTTTTATCATTTTCCGATTACATAGGTACATTACCACGGAGGAGCTGGAACAGGCGCTGCGGGAATATGGAATGCTTGAAGGGAGGGATATAAATGAAATTCTAGCTGAAGTGGACGCTGATAATGTGAGTAATCAGATCGACAACTCTGCTTGGCATTTGAAGCTTTCTCTCCTACTTATCTTCTAAAAGAGAACATTGTAACATCATGGCATGTGAGTGTTTGCAGGATGGCCGAATCAACTACGATGAGTTTGTGGCTATGATGAGAAAAGGCAACCCAGAAGCTAACCCAAAGAAAAGGCGGGAGGTCAACCTATAACTTCCAGTAAAGATAAGTCAGATGGCTATTGCCCGAATCATGCAATCCATAAAAATGTATAGGCAGATGTCTGGGGAACTTGAAAGACTGAGTGTGTCAAAGATTCGAGAAAAGGGCTTGGTAGTGCAACTTTTCCGACGGGGCAGTGTAAGTGACAGATGTAATGTGAAAGGATTGTGTGAACTTTGATGGGTAAACAGGGGATTGATCAAGTAACCATTCCTAGAATAAGTTTGAGATTTGTGTGTTTAGACAACAACATGTTCTTGTCATGGTGTCTGAACTCTGTGTGATTATCCGCATAGACGTGAATTTAAATTGTGCAATGTCTGTATTTCTTCAGTCACGCTCCGTTTGGGTCTTGAAAAAATTTAGTGAAAAGATAGTGAAATGGAGAACAGGTCAAAACCAAACGTAATTGGTATGTTTCTTTTAGCACAAGATTTGGCTGAACTGTGAAAAATGTTTTTCTCTTCGTCAATATATTTGTACACTTTTGGCTTACACTATGTAAGTGGGACCAAAATTTAATCAAATGTCTTTGAAGAGTCATCGAAAAGAGACTTTTGCAAATAGATTGCTAAACTCCACTTTGATTCAATAATTCTTGGAATATTAGGTAGAAAATTTAAATCTTGAGAATGAAGTGGTCAGGACAAAGAAAATGACAGTTGAGTTAAAAATAGTTCATTGAAGGGCAACATTAACAGATATCTATACCAAGTCGGAAGAAATCAATAAGCGTCTTCAAAGTCAACATGAATGTCGTAAAAGAAATCCTAATCGTGATTGGAGAAACTTTAGTCGTCACCTATGTACGTAGCTGATATGCAGCTAGATAAACCCTATCCAGTATTATCGGAGACTCGCCATACTTGTAAAGATTATAATCATCATAGTTGGTAACACTAATGCCATCATCACACCGAAAAGAGTATAACCTCACCGTTGGAGAGAGCATAGGATTGAGAGTTTCCGGTCATCTTGTGTTGTGCCGTTTGTGTCCTCAATGATGATTAAGTACACCGTAATATGAAATGATGGGGTCTAAACAAAGAGGATGGTTACCAATATGATTGAGAAATTTAGTAGTTAAAGAACGAGCTTCAACCGAAGTTGATGAATGCAGATTACAATTTAAGAACATCACGAAAAATTTGATAAGTTGAAACTAATGAAGAAAAGAAAGAGATTGAATTTGAAAGTACTAAGACATGCATAAAACTAGATTTGAAAGTTTTGACCGGTAAAAAAAGAAAAAAAAGTTGTGTATGAATTGAGAGAGAAAAGTATGAGAATTTTATTGAAAAAAATAAAGGAAGAGGATGCAAGATGGAGGGGAGAAAGACTATATGAGATTCAGAAGAGAGAGGAGCTAGAAGATATTTAAAAAAGCCACATTTGAGTATCATCATAACAGCCACACAATTCCATCCCACGATCAACGCAAGCCTCCCATTTCCACGTCCATCGTACGATTACTCATCATTTACCTGTCTGGAATCTTTCGGACAGCACACACCACCTGTTTTTCATTCCATCAACTTCCTTCTTGACAGAAAATTGTATCACAAGATTAGCTTCAAGAACCGACGACGATTCTGAGTTCGTTGGCCATCTCCAAGGCCTTTTTGTAGAAGAGATCGAGATCGGTGAACTGGGGTTTTGAGGAACCGCCGGTTCACCATCTTCTTCCTCCATCAGATCGTTCATACACGCATGTCACCCTCAACAATCTGTAACACCTTCGTTCATTCATACCTTTTTCGTCAATAAGTCTGCCCTAGGTGCATGCTTGCTTCGGGTCAGTCATAATTGCGTCCTGAGGAGCATCGAAGGAGGCCCACTCCTGGGTTTGGTGGGCTTCTTCTTCATCATCTTGGAACAAAACCCTTTGGGCAAAAAACGAGACAAAGTGGATTGAAAGATTCCAAGAAGCGCACTTCATTGCCAAATTATCTTTAGGGTTTCTGTGATGTTAATATCAGTTTTGATCACCTGGCTCACCTTATTCTTCCTGTCCAAGTTACTGTCTCTTAAACCACTCCCGCCATTGACGAGCAGCGTAAGATTAGTGTCATGCTGGTGGTTCTGGAGAGAAGGACGACCGCCGCTCGGTAGTTCCGCTGTTTGTGAAGAATCACACAAGACGGAGGATGATGCCGGAGAGATCCTGTCCATCCTGGACTTGCCAGACCTGGTGCTCGAATGCATTCTCCAGAAGCAGCCACCTGACGCCCTCTGCAGAATGGCGTCGGTCTGCAGCGACTTGCGGGACATGTGCTTGAGCGACCATCTATGGGAGAGGCACATGAGGGCGAAATGGGGTCGAGTCATCGGCTCCACCGCGCGCCAAGGATGGCGCATGGCCGTTAGAAATGATCCAGCCTCCCTCGAGCCCCGGAAAGACTTGTTAGGAATTATCCTGCGAAAGCTATGGCCTTTTCCGTGGGTTCAATCCAGGAGCGATTGTAAGATCACGTCTCTCGTGGCTTGGTATTCGGCTCTCGAGTCCGGCAAGCTGTGGTTCCCAGCTCAGGTTTACAACAGGGAGGTAATTGATCTGCATGATCAAATGAGCTTTCTTTAACTACAAGTCAAGTTTCACTCGTAGGTTGTCTCCTCCCGCAGAATAACCACGTTGGTTTCATATTGTCCTGCTACGACGCTGAACTGAGTTACGACCATAGCACCGAAACCTTCAAGGCTAGGTGCGCAGTTCAATTACTTGTTGAAATCCTTTTGGCTGAAAAGCTAGAATTCAGATGATCTCTTTGGATTGAGAGTTTAGTATTCTCTTGTTTTTTTTATTAAGGTACCTGCCGCATGGGATCAGAAGACCGGTCGCGGTGGAGGACGGCGTGGCCTGGGAGAGGATAAGAGCGCCACCTGTCCGCACTTCGCCCCGTGACCTTCACGTCTCCGATTGCTTGAGTGACCTGCGCCCGGGAGATCATGTTGAGATCCAATGGAGAAGAAACAAAGAATTTCCATACGGTTAGTACTCATTTAGACGGCACTGTTGATTCTGTGGATTTTGTAGATTTTATGAGCGAGGATTTAAAATATTAAAATAAATATTATGAATATATTCATATCGAATTTTAATTTGATAATATATTTTTATTATATTTTTTTTATCTACATTTTGAATAATTTGCGTTGAAAATGTTAGCTGACGCGTGGTGGCTGTTGTAGGGTGGTGGTATGGTGTTGTTGGTCACTTGGAATCATGTGATGGTGACGAGAGTTTTTGCCGGTGTAATAAAAGTGGTGAGATTTTAAGCTGCCGTCATGTTTCTTGAGATTCTTGTTGGGCATGAGAAATTCTTGAGCGATACCAACACGTCATTTTTTTTACAGGTCAAACTGATATATGAAGATTTATTATTAATTTTAAATTTTTAGGATAAATTATACAAAATATGAATTATCATATTTTCTGAAATTACAAATATAATTATTAAATTTTATAATTTTAAGGAAAAAATCATTTTAGACTGTTCTGTAATTAATTAAATTACAATCCAACCTCGATAAATTTTAAAATAATTATAGTTTGATCTCTAATAACATAAATTAACATAATATAATTATAAATAAATAAAAAATATTATTTTTCTAATGACCCAAAAAGACAAATCGGATAAAAAAGGGACGATGTTTTATAATTTTTTGTGTTAGTTTATGTTATTAGGTTTTAGTTAATTAATTAAAGAATAGTCTCAAATAATATTTTTTTTGAATTACAAAATTTGGTAGTTGCACCCGCAATTTTAGAAAGTGTGGTAGTTTATAGTTTTACCTTTTTTTATTCATCATCATCACGTGGTTGGTCAAAGTATCATGTGGCGGTTTCGCATTGGTGTGTGTCCACCGTCTACATGGACTGTGGACACCACTAATGAGGAACCATTAAGTCATATTTTGAAAAGTTAAAGTGACACATGGTGATTCACTATTGGTTTTGATTTTTTTTACTCTTCAACGTGTTACGTGATTGGTCAAAATGTCATATAACAATTCCGCATTGGTGTGTCCATTATCCACGTGGTGAAAATTTTATCACAATACATTATGTGGATTGTGACACTCGTGTGACATAGTGGTGGATCGGGAACATCTTCAATTGAGAGTCAGACACATGTTGGGTTGAAAAATCAAAATAAAACGTGTCGATCTCAGTTAGTTTTGAATTATTTTTTATTTTCAACGAGTCACACGATTTGTCAAAGTGCCACGTGACGATTTATTAATGGTGCGTCCACATGGTGCACTGTGTCCACTCAAAAATGACTCGTGAGCAGAATGTCATGTGATACTTTGACTACCACACGACACATTGAAAAAAAGTCATTAATCATTATTAATTATTAACTGACACACTAATTTTTCAACACACAACATCACGTGTGTGTTTATTTACAAGTTCGGAATTCATGTGGTGGGTTATGTCCACTCAAAAATCACTCTTCTTATATGCTCACACTAATAAATTTCTGAATAGATTCAGTACACCATGTGTGTTGTGGACTCACCAATGATGAGCCGTCATTATGTATTATTTTAACTTTTTAAAATATCACGTAATCACTTCTCATTGACAGTGTTCATAGTCCACTTGATCGAATTTGTCCATTCAAAATTGTTGTACTCACACACAAGGGTGTAGGTATAAGATTAACTTTTGTGTTATTGATTCCAGATGCGGTGGTGCTTGAGTTCAACCAATACGCACCGAGTTCAAGATGGAGGCGCACGCTCATCGATCGTAAAGATCACAGGGAAGAAGGGAATGAAGGGCGCGGGTTCTATGGCGGGATCAGAAAGATAAGTAGCCAGGATGAGATATCAGTTTGGAAGCGCTTATGGCCAACGCAGCCTTTGGAATAGATTTGTGTGTAAATGCAAGACACAAAGCCTTATTACAGCGTCATATATGTACGTGTGTATATTACTCATGACTCTTTATGAAGTAGCCTCCCCACATGAGGATTGCTAAGCGGGTCAGTAGGGCTGAGAGTCGGTTGATAGTCCGGTTGAAGTAGATGAGCCGATTGAGAGTCCGATCTTGAGATTGACTTGATTGATTCTAGATTCGATTACTGAATCCGTTACTGATCAGATATAAATCGTATCGAATAGTCGGAAGACATATCTACATAGGCATTGTGTTAAGTCTATTTTCCGAGTTTCTTCTGCCTTTAAAAAGTGAGCTCTCCAAATTTTCAAAAAAAATAAAAAAGGATTGCTTTGGCTAGTGACCCATTTGATGATGGGTTTGAAATTCTATGAGATTGCCTTTTTTCGGAGTTTAACATTTGAAAAAAAATATTAAAAATGTGTTTCGAATTATTATCGCTTTTTTCACTTAATGTTCGAATTATTTGAATTTTTAAAAATGATGCAAGAGAAAAAAATTAATTAATTTTTTGAAATAAAATATAAAATTATACTTATAAACTAATTTTATTATAAGAGTCAGATATGCGCGCAAAAACTATAATGTTTTGTAATCAAATTAAATGATATTACAAAATAGGATTTTTTTTTCATATTCAATCAAATCTAATTCTCAACAAATATAATAAAATCAACCAAACTAATTTATCTTAAAATATCACAAATTAGTCCAAATTTTTTTCATTGCACATTTTTGAAAGTTCGAATAGTTCAGATCGTAATTGATATTTTTTTTAAATTTAAGTCCCTCATTTATTCGACAACAAAATAACAGGACTGAAAGTGTGTGTGCTCCGGTTCTCTCATTATTGCTAAAAATTATCTAACTGATGAAACCGCTTCCTGCCGCTTAGAGAGACGCCAAAGAGCTTTACGGTGCCGTTTTGTTCCTCCTCCCGACCAACTCCACGCTTGACCTGGCAAGAGGGAATTTGTTCTGTAGGCGGTGGCGAGATTGGCGCCACATTGTTCTGTATGAAGTAGATGATGTCATTGTAGAGACTCTTCATGTGAGCCAGCTCTGATAAAAGCATCAAGTTCTTCCTTCTCAGCCTTTGGTTGTCTTCGCTGAGGCTCATCATCACCACTGCGTCACAGTTATCGTCGTTGCCGGGCTTTGACAGATGCGGAGACGACGTCGGGAGGAGCAGCGGCGGGCTGCAGGAGTCGGTGACGGGCCAGCCGCTGCGGCATTGGAAGAGGTGGTTGTTTTCTTGCTCCTGGTAAAGCTGCTGGTGGCTCTGCAGGCTTTGATGGGGAGACTTCCTTCTATGGATTTCGGAGAGCAAGTGCCTTTCGCCCTTCCGGAAGAAATCGTTTGCAAACTCCCATCTATCCGCCACCATTTTCTTGAAACCCTGCAACATATCAATAATCCATAAACATATGAATGAAGTAGAATTCGATACGAACATATTGATATTCATTATTATCATAATATTTCACATAAAAATTATGAGTCAAAACATGGTCTTACGTAGGTATTGAGCTGTCGGACAAAGCTTGAGAAGTTGTTGTGCTTGAAGTAATTGGGAAGCAAATCTCTGGCGAACTCGGAGGGCCGCCACACCACGAAAGTGGCGCCGTCTTCACTCCAAGAAACGACGCGGTCGGTGGTGGGATCATCCACCAGCTGGTAGGTCTTGATCAAGAACGGGGCAGGCGCCGACTTGATCTGCTCCTGATCAAGCGCATTTATATTAGTGTCGAGTGTGAACCCGGTCGAGTTATAGTGCTGCAGCAGCTTCTCGTCTTCGCTTGAGCTGAGAAACATGGCAGGCGCCATATATACTGGCTCTACACTCACACTCAAGTTTTAAAGAAGAGTGATATATAAAGAGAAGGTGGGCTGGCTTGAGAAGCTGCGGATGTACCACCACCCTTGCTTTAATATCGTTTCTCTTAACTTTTTGCAGGATGGAGGAATCTCATGAAAAGTGATTTTGAAATAATTTAGGGCCTGTGAGCAGTCGCCTCTATCTCTGTCTCTTTTCCAAATGCTCGCTTTTAGTTTATCATTTTGTGACTTTGGGAGACACGCAGTGACTCAATGCTACGACACAAACCCACTAGTCTACAGACAACAGGAAAAATACTCAAATGATTTTGAATATCACAATTACTCAAATTCGATTCGATTCCAGCCATCTGAAGTTCAGACCATTTGAAAGTGTCTATTTAAAATTATTGTTGATTGAATATAAAATATTATTTTATTTATGTGAAGAAAACAGTATCGTATAATTTGAAGATAAAATAATATAATTTTCACGCACTGGTTTGATTTGTTTAATAATATTAGTTTAAGAGTATAATTATAATATTTATTTTATAAAATCAGTTTAACTTTTTTCTTAGTCCTTTTTCAAATAGTTCAAATCATAATTGAGAAGGTAATTGTACTTCATGGTATTTTTAATTAAAATATAAAGTTATATTTATGCTTAACATCTTAAACTCGCTTCTTCTATGTGACACTAAATTGTTGAGCATGAGTCTTTAGTTAAACTCGTATTTATATTGAATTAAGTTACAATGAGATTTTAGTTCAGTTGAACTAGTAAAAGCAACTTCAATCAAGATGATAATTTTAAACTAAGATTTGGGGAGATATTTTTGGATGGACACAGTACGAGACGCAGATTGTGAACACATTAATAAAAAAACATCACGTGACATTTAGACCGGCCACATAATGCAGTAAAATATTTTCAAATTCAGCCATAAATCGACATATAAATCTTTAATTTTTAACACGTCATGTGACATAATATACGTCTTTTCATTTGTAATTTCCACGTGGCTGTGTCTAACTAAGAATGTCTAAGATTTGGATTATATGAGTTTTGTTTCTAATTAAATAAGTATTATTATGTTGATAAAACAAGAAACATAATCCCATGTCCCAAAAGGAGGGCAGACTTTGAAATATAAAAGAGAGAGTGGCCAGGAACATTCCTACAAGACATCATATGTGTCTTAGTGCAGGATACGGATTCCAATGCGACCCCGTGAGCATTCAAAGAAGAGCATATACACAAATCCCTTTAATAATTTAAGCACAGTCAGTCAGGAGGAGCATGAGTGGATGGAAGGTGTGTGTTGAAGCTTATCATCTGCCTGCTCAGACATTTAAATTACAGGCTTAAGTAAGATATAATAAAATCAGTATTTCAAGGAGGAAAAAGAAAGAGTAGGGGGTGGTGTCCTTCCTCTGTCTGTGTGTCTGACAGTATGCGTCCAGAAGAGAAGGGAACTTCAAAGCATGTGTCATCAGTTGAGCTGAGACTCCAGAGCTGGCGGGAGATTAGAGAAAAGGGGGTGGGTGGGGCTCGGGCTGGTGGCCTACTTCAACTCAAGATTCCCTGCTACTGCTTTCCTAGTACATTGAGCCAGCAAAGGTGCCTGGGTAAAGTGAAGCCCCCAAAAGAAACCATTTTTAGGACTGGACTCTACTCTTTCAGTTATAAGATAAAACACATAGAGATAATTTCGGGTGAGTATTTAGGAGTTAGGACCGGACACACCAATGAGCAACCCGTCAATATTAAGACTCAAGAATGATTAGGGAAATTATAACTACGTTGAGTTAGAGTTCAGTTAGTAAAATGTTACGTCTATGAAACTATAACGTACCTTCGAGATCCAGGATTTCAAATCTGAGGACCACGTGGTGAGCTGCCGGGCCTATCTTAACTGGAGGATGAGACGCAGCTAGCGACAGTCTCCGCTGAAAATAGAAGTAAAAAACTTACTTAGCATTCCACCCTTGGTTGTGAACGAGAGCTATGTGTGTACGCTCTGTGCTCGAGAAAGCCATTGGGGTTTGTGGCGCAGTTGTGCATCATTGGTTTTTCATCTTTCAAAATTTAGGGTTTGACACGGGTCTTGTAAAGCTAAGCTACTCCAGTACTAGATGGAGAAGCCCTGCACGGCTGAGTATTATTGTATTTATATTTGTTTATTTAAAATTTCATGAGTTTGATCTCGAGCCGAGTATTAACGAGCTTTTAAAATATATGTTCAAGCTCAGCTAGTTTAATTTTAACGAGTTTGAGTCGAGCTCGAGCTTTACTCGAGCATTTGGATTGATATAATATAAAATTTAATATATATGATAAATGAGCGTTTAAACAAGTTTGAACGAGTTTCGGATGAGCTATTCGTTACAAAATTTTACTCTATTGACTAGTAACTTTATAAATTTATAAAAAAAAATCGTAGTCGAGTCTAAATGAGTTGTAAACGAGTTTAAATGGAGCTTTTAAACGAGTTCATAAATGAGTCGAATACCTCATTGTGCCTCATTGTTCATGTTTGGCTCAAATGATAGACATAAGTTACATCTGTTTCATTTACATTAGACGAAATTTATGTTAATCATTGTAGTCATATTCACTAATTTTGAATTCTTAACTCTTGTTACGATAGATTGACATGTTTGAATTTGAGTTACATTCTAACTTAAGTCGGTAAGTCCTCGATCTTTTTAATAGAGTTACCAAGCTTCTTATCGAGCTTGTTCGCGAATATAAACGAGCCGAGGACCCTCTTGCTCATGTTCGGCTCGTTTATTAAACGAGCTTATAATTGTTGTTCGTGATCGGCTCGTTTATTAACAAACAAGTTTTGACCGAGTACTAACCGAGTTCGTTCGCGAGTACATCGGCTCGCTTGCAGTCCTCAGACCCTGCAAAATCGCAGCAATACTTGGTTGAATTAGTAAGAGATGTAAAATATCCATTCACGAAAATTTAAATTCGATTCTTATTACACATCAATCAGAACTCAACTCGTTATGAAACGACAAAATCACCTACAGAAGAAGTAATGTGAACTGTGATCCAACACCACGCAAAAACGGGCGGGATTGGGATACTCAATATTCTGAAGATGCTTGAGAGTACCGAAAACGAATCAAACCAAATACTCGTAGTATTTAATCATTCATGCAAGCCTTTTGATTTTTTAATCCGACAGTGAAATCATGCGAGCAACAAATTCAAAGAGAAAAGAACAGAAGACTTCTTTAAGAAAAACTTACAGCATTGGAAGGCATCTGATGATCAGGCAGAGTCACATGCGGGGAAACTATTACCTTCCACTTGAAACTCAAAAGTTTAAACAAAAAACTCGACAGCCGCACCTCCCCATGGCTACCTTCTACGGATCAATACAGATTCCTGTTTCTCAATTTTTCAGATTGAGATCCATTTCCGGTCATTTGGGCCAGGACAAGCGCCGACACAGTACGTGGTCTATTACATGGAGCTGCTACATGAAGACACGACCCCAAAAGTTGTATGGTTCTACATCCTGGTGTCAATATCTGCATGGTATCTTTACACTCGACTGCAGAGCTTTTGACTTTAGACGATTTGATGTTCTGGAGATTCTCAACAAGCCTTGTAAAATAGAGCAGAAAAGCCCCTAACTTCCATGCTATCTTAAACAGTTTCCAATGATGATATGTCTCCTGTGAAAAATATAAGGAAAAAAAAAAGAGCCAACAGCACTGGTATTGTTAGCAACATCATACAAAATTAATAAAGCCATAAAAAGTTTGTATATAACCTGTGGATAACAAGGATAGAAAATGAGGATATACCAATAATGTTTTCTTCAGAATACTGAATCTGAATTTTATTGACAACTGCCTCCAGAAATGTAAAAATGAAGATTTGGTCTTTTTTTGAGAGTTTTACTACGAAAGGTTCCCAAGCGTCAAAGATCGACAGCATATATCTTCCAGATGGGGTAGCTTGCACGCCAACTGGGACTTCTGACGAGCTTGATGAGTAGTAAGGCTTTATCATAGAGTTCAACAGAAGATCAACAACTTCAAAACAGAAAGACAGGGACAAGCGGATAAGATTCTCCAAGGCCTTATTTGTTTGATTGGACGTAAAAATAGATAAACTATAATGACGCAAACATATTGAAAAAACACTTGAGCATGCACATGAATTTGAAAATATCAGCACATCAATTGTTAAAATGTAATTATGATTTGGCTTCTACGACTTTATGCAGGGCAAGCTAACTTACAAATTTCGCTGCCAAAAATTCGTAAACTTCAGAAAACATGCAATAATTCAATCAAGCCTTCAGGCATTAAAAAAAAGTGCTTTGGAGCCACTAGTTTGAGAACTTTGGTATATCCACTGTGAACTTTGGTAAGAAATGACAAGATATAGGTTGGGCTCACTTTTTCAGTCAACTTTCGATGAGCTTTTTTCTTTGGAGTGTCCTTCATTGTCAACATAAAAGCTAGCTCGTTAATCTTTGCTTCCATCTCTTTCTGCACGTCCATAATACCATCTTCTTGACAGCGATCTGCATTCTTCAGAGGCTCCCAATAATACTTCTTCAGCCATTGAAGAGCCTGAGATAAAAAGATTCATGCAGTTTTCTATAGCCCATAGAAATGTGAAATAATCAACACATGGGTAGTGATGAGAATTGTGTCACCTATTTATGAGATCATAACCCATGTTTGCTGGTGTTAGATTACCCGAACCGAAGCAAGACAAAGTATTTCAAGCGAAGGAAAGTCAAGGTGAGAACCCTCTAAAAATTATCTATAAAAGAGAATAAAAAATTTAGTACCATGATAATCAAAGTTAATACAAACTTTCCTTATTTGTTTATCATAGAAACTTTAAAGGAAAATGTCATTTACTATTATTATTAAATAAAATTTTTCATACAATTTTCTATCAAATTTTTTTTCCATGAAATTTTTCATCCAAACCAAACAAAGAATTTTTCTAACTTTCCATCTAATTTTCCTTTCTATGAAACTTTTACTAAACCAAACAAAGCCTAAAAGTATGATCCTAAATACCATAACGCTTTAAAATTTTAAAAACACACCCAAAACTCCAAAAACCTTGAGTGCCAAAAATATTAGAAAAAATAAAAGTAATATTATTTCTCTCGATTCCTTACCAATTATATACAGTGAAGTGGGAAAAGACTGAAAATTATTTTCAAAAAATAAATATGTTCAATAAATTCTTTTGAAAAAAAAATGACAGAAAAGGCCCCCAAGTATAAAAATGGACAAATCTGAGCTACGCTCTCGATCTATCTCGTATCACTCTCTCCAGAAAACAAATCTCTTCTTCAAATCAAAAGCAAAAATGTCACAACCTGGCTGATCCAATCGCTGCTGATTTCTCAGATTGATTATGTAAATTGCTCATCCAATTGTTATTGTGATCATCATTGCATCTCACTCACATTTCGGTTGATCATCGATTTGATTTGATTCTGCTGGTGGCGTTGTCAGGTCGGACGAATCGCTCCGAGGTCTCACTCGCCGCCTGATCCCTCATTTCAGCTCCCACCATGCCGCCGCCAACTAAAGGTTTTTTTTTTCTCCTCCCGTGTAGCTATCTGTTATTCTTTTAGCGCCATTCCCGATCCATCATGGTTGTTGATTGTGCTTAAACTCAAATGTTGCTGGATCTGGTACTTCGGATTCAGATGATGCTGGTGATGACTGGTGAATGCTTTGCTAGGGGTTAGGATGCTTCATAAAATGAGAAAAGATGGTATATGAATTTTCATTTCTCTACAACAGGAGATCCTTGGTATTAGATATCTCCCATTCGATTTGATGGTATTTTTGCAACGGATTTCAAACCCCAAATACGGTTTTGTGTCATCCATTGACAGTCTGGGAGAAGTTCATTTCTGAGTTTAGTGCTTAAATCTCGAGTAGCTGCACTCTTGATATTGTAATTATTTTGGGAGATTTCCTCGCTGCCTAAGACTAGGATATTCCTTACCTAGGCTGTGCATAATTGTAAGGTGTATCAGGAGCCCTCTTTTGGCATCATTCTCTTGTTGCTTATAGAATATGTCTGGGGATAATCAACTAGACTCTAACCAGCATGTGGTTGATATAAAAGGGCAGAAATGTTATTTGTTAATTTTGGAAAATTTCGCATCGAATCCTAGAGGGATCACACTAGACAAAACTGAAGCAACCAGCCATAAGAACTTTGCAATAAAAAACTCAAGGCTAGTGATACATGCTCACTAAGTATCATCTGCAAGGGGAAAACCTACAAAAAGCCTCGACTGCGCATAAAAAATATAAATCTGCACCCCCAACTAAGTGGCCAATCATTGCTGCACAAATACCATGCCAGCCCCGCCTTGCTGCTCCTGCTGCCTAATTCACTCCAGACAGCCTGCAGAATGCAGATAGCTCTCCTTGGTCATCCATTATAATCTCATTATCAACAGCCACCGATCTATTCCACTGCTATTTCTTTTGCTGTGATATCTCCTGTGAATATTCCATTATTTCTTTACCTCCAAGTGAATAAATTATATCTTTGAAAGGGCAGAAGCGTTTTAATAAAGAAACAGCCTATACTCGGCACATTTTTTTCATTGTTAACATTGCTATGTGTGGGCTTGCAGCTCTTACATGCCACACTTTGGCTTTTGACCATATGTTATTTTATATATTTACTTTCTTCTTTTTTCATTTTAGAGAAAAAGATAGGTGTTTTCCAAGTTTTATCTGGAGTTAACGGGCTTCTTTACATTGCAGAAATAATGCAGAATGAAAATGAGGCGTCCATAAGATGCTTCCAAAGTAATATTTTCACTAATACTCTGCATTATGGTGGGAGCATTGACAAATCACTTCCAGTTGTCACGGATGAGAACAGTACCCATCCCGGGGGCGGTCAGACTCCTAAAAAGTCGCCAGATGTTGATTCAATGGCTCCACAACGAGAAACATTCTATGGACCGATGCCTCAACAGGATGTAAATGTTACATCATCGTCCCATCCTCGCATACATAAGCCACAACAGTGCCACTACACTTTTGAATCTAATGGTCATCCTGTCCACCATGAGTACTATCGTCCATATCAGCTGCAGTATGTGCCCTATAAGATGTACTCACATGGTTATCATCATGACCAACGCCTTCAAGAGTTTCAATACTTTGTTGTTATAGATTTTGAAGCTACATGTGATAAAGAGAAGAGTCCTCATCCACAGGAGATTATTGAATTCCCATCTGTATTGGTTAATAGCATGACGGGCCAAATGGAAGATTTTTTCCAAACATACGTGCGGCCTACTTGCAACCAGCATTTGACTGATTTTTGTAAGGAGCTTACTGGCATCCAGCAGATTCAGGTGACAATTTTAAATTTTTTTAATCCCATGTCAAATTACTTTGTGACTTGCTTAGTGCCTTCGCTCTGAATTCATCATTATCAAATTCTGATTTACGAGATTGTACATCAAATGGGCCTCTTGTAAATAGGGATATGAGTTTTGTTTTTTCTCCTTTGATTGACGTTTTTATTTAACAGAAAGTACGATGCAACGCATATTCTGATACAAAGAATTAGTCACACCTACATGAAATGCATATTGCCTCCATTGCTTTTTCGATTACAATCTGTAGATGCAAAGCACATTGTGATACTAACTACTAAGAATTATGAAATATGTTGGTGCATATAAGGACTTGGCCCACATCGCCCACAAGCTCATATAAATGCACCTTTAAGTATAGTTGAACTCTCTTATTTATTATAAATTGATTTTGAGTGTCAAAGCCAACTATACTAATAAAATATTTAATTGAAGTATGTAGCCCCTATATTGTAATTTCGGTTTGGTTTACAATGTGTGGTACCAAAATATGGGGTATTATCATTACTTGGTGCTCGAAAAGAGCTACCATATATAGAGAGCAAAGTGAGCCAGTTTGCCTTCTACAATTTATAAAAGAATGGGATATTATGTTCTGGCTATATCTTGCATTAGAAATTGAGCAAAGCATGTTGAGGGCTCATGCCCAGTTACAGTTGAATACTAAAACTTGGGTCTGAGGCAGTCAAACTCACTATCTCATGATTGTGCTATGCTATGAGTATTTTGAACATTATTTTATCATGAATAGTAGAAGGGCCTCTTCAGAGCATGCTGCTGCATAAATAATCTTTGCCATTTTTCCTTTGCTTTGTACCCGTACAATTTTTTTCATGAATCGTGTAAGAATGATCGGTAACTAGATGATTATTTCCCCCAATGTTTATTGCAATGGCCTTAGATTCTAATCTTTATGGGTGCCATTAGGTGGACAAGGGTGTTCTCTTAGGTGATGCACTACTGCTGCACGATAGATGGCTTGAAGAAAAAGGGATTAAACAAACCAACTTTGCTGTTGTGACTTGGTCTAACTGGGATTGCCGGGTAATGCTAGAATCTGAATGTCGTTTCAAGAGGATCCCCAAGCCAACATATTTCAACAGGTAGGATTGGTCTTACTGTAAGATCTTTTTTTCTGGCAAATGGGCAGTTTATTAAGATCACAGATCACTCCCTAAAAAAGGTGATGAGAAAAAGGAAACACTAACACATCCTATAAGAGAAAATGTCGTTTTTATCGTACTCAATGAAAACTTATTGTCAAAAGTGAACCAAGCTCTTTGTGCCTTGCTTCAGTATCTAAATTTTACAATCTCATGAGTAACTTTCTCCTCCCTACCTCTAGGTGGATAAACTTGAAGGTTCCATTTCATGAGGTGTTTAATGGAGCAAGGTGCAATCTCAGAGAAGCTGTTCAGATGGCTGGTCTGGCATGGGAAGGCCGTGCACACTGTGGTCTAGACGATGCAAAAAACACAGCACGCCTTCTCACATATATGATGCACCGAGGATTCAAGTTCTATATAACAAATTCACTTGTTTGGCAATACCCAGAGCATCCCTTTATGATGCATCAAATCATGGATCGTTATTCTGGTCCCATCCTCCACCACCATGGTTCCAGGCGCTCCCTAGCCCCTATTTTCCAACTCCACCCCCAGATGGATCCCAGCAAGGACCCCTGCCTTTACTGCTACTGTGGAGTGAAAAGTAGCAAACGAGTTGTGCGACAACCAGGGCCTAAACATGGGACCTTCTTCTTTGGCTGTGGAAACTGGACTTCAACCAGAGGGGCGCTCTGCCCATATTTTGAATGGGCGACTTAGTTCGGGGGATCATGCATCACCCGCTAAACATATATATAATCTTTAAAATGTAAAAAGATAATTTTAAAAAAAACCACAGGAAAAGTAAGGAAAGAAAATGTCAGTTATGCCGTAATAACTACATATGATTAGGAGATGGAAAAGAATCACTAGGACAGATATATACCTGGGAATTGTTGATTTGTTTCTGGATTATACGTATTGCAGCCTCAGTAGAATGTTGATGGGAGTCCCTCAGATCCTGAGGACATTGTAGAAAGTAAGTTGTTCTAGATGCCTGTGGAGAAGGGCATGGTATTGATCTCTGAAACTTTCTGCTTTACAGCAAAGGAACTTTTTCTGCTTTCATATTTTTATTTAAATAACTATCTGTCTCCATTTGTGAGACAGGGAAAAACAGTTGTTTTCATGGATTCTGGAATGAGAATGAGCGCCCAGTTAGCTCTCATCTTACTGCTACTTTGCTACATCAAAAGAAAAACAGTGGGCTGGGAAAAATACAGCTTGCTAACACGGCCAGCAGAGAATATAATCTGTGCATGCAAATGTTGGAGCATAGCTAGAAGCAATGGAGGGTTCACTGAAATCTAAGATTTTATTAAATTTTCACGTTTACGTTTTCGGCTGCTTCTTCATCAATCTAGGTGATGTTCTGACCCTGCTACTAGGCGAGCCTCTACTTTCATCTCCTTCTCTTTTATGCAATTTGGAATTCGCCTTCGACTTGACTTCAACACTGCTCTCAGATTCAACGGTAGGAGTATACTTCTTGATCTTATTCTCTTTCAAATTCTCGGATGCCTTCTGCATCCTGCTCGCAAATGATCCGCCTCTGCTTCTCTGCAGATCACCGGAGGATCTGGATCTGGAGCTGGTCCTAGTAGCTGCAGCAACCGAATTGAATTCATTAATCAACTTCGTAGCCAGCCTCTTCCTCTCACTAACCCTAGTTTCCTCATCTTCCTCCGCTTCAGGCTCTTCGATCAGAGCCACATAGCGGCGCTTTCTCCTGGCGGCCTCCGGGGCAGGAGGCGGAGAGGCCGACCGCCTCGCCTCGTTGAAGTGCTTCACCGGACTGGCACGATCCTTCTTCCACGCGAGCTTCTCGTTTTCGGCCCGAAGTTTGGTGATGTTGCCCTCGATGCGACCTTGGAGACGGAGGCGCTTGGTGCTCAAGCCGCCCATGGACCAGTGAGCCTCGTGGGCCCAAGAGAGGAGGGGATCCACGACGGAGACGGGCGGATCGACGCGTTCGGTGTTGAACTTGACGTCGGTGTAGATGCGGGGACGGGGGAGGCTCCTGCCGTAGAACTTGCCTGGGCCGAGGGGGACCACCATGACTGTACAGTGACGCGTCCGTTTGAGAGTCGATCGAAATGTAAGAGCGAAGGATGACGCTTAAGATGGATTTGTCTGCTCATAAAGAAGAGGAAGGTGGTTTTGGCGGGAACGGGAACTCGTTTGGCGCGTTTTGTTTCCAGCGCTAAAATTGAATGGGTTTTGACACAGATGCTAGAGAGTCGCAAATCTCGATCGTGGGACTTTTTTCATTGAGAAAGACACAATTATTAATGTGCATCTTCTCGCCTACAGTGGATATTATTTCAAAAATACCCTGTTTTCATTAATTTCTATGAAGACTATTCTATCATTTGGTTTGTTTTCAGCAATACCCTATTTTTCTATTTCCGCTGTTAGTAACAGCGGAATGATAGAGCAAATCCGCTGTTAACAACAGCGGATTGCTTTTTAACACATTTCCGCTATTAGCAACAGCGGATTACTAAAGAAATTGTTCGATCACCACCTGCGGAATATGCTTATGCTAATAAACAAAATATGTTAAAAAGCAATCCGCTGTTGTTAATAGCGGATTTGCTATATTATTCCGCTGTTACTAACAGCGGAAATAGAAAAGTAGGGTATTGCTGAAAACAAACCAAAAGGTAGGGTAATCTTGATAGAAAATAATAAAAATAAGGTATTCTTGAAATAATGTCCATATAGTGAGGGTACTCAGAACGAACGCTAGCGAGGATAATAGAGTCATCAGTAAAGATGATTCACCGTCGTCGCCACCTTCCTATACCAGATGTGCTCCTTCCTCTTTTTTTTTTTTCTAGCAGTCATTGGCCTAATGACCTATTTTGCCGTGGTAGCGTCACTTATCCTTCTCGTTGGCCTCGTCATAGCCACCGATGGATTGAGTGTTTTTGCGTCCCTTGAAGTCCTTTCTCCGCGATTGCTAGATAGCCTACGGCGTGCATTTGCTATCGATGTTGCTTCTGTTTTTGCTGCCAATCGCGCATGATTTCTCGTTCTTGCATTTGTGCTAGCATGCGAATCATTTTCCTCCAGTGAGATAGATGTAGTTATCCTTCTCGGAAGTCGCTGGTTGGGCGTATACCACTTGCCGACAACACGAAGGCGGTCCAACACTTCCTCGACTCAAATATTTCTCAAATCGAGCAATGCTCAATTGCAATTACCATGTGTGTAAATTAATCTGGCACAATTTGAACCATTTTTGAATTTTTAAATTATATTTTTCCCCGCTTTAAATCTCTCATAATCAATTATATACTTTTGAATATTTTCTTCTTTCCTTTCTCATACTCTCCTTTATTTTCCTCACCTTTCAATTTTTATTTTCCCTAAACTAAACATAAAATTTCTCATAATTTTTATTATATTTTTATGGAGAAAATGAATTTGTAGTGACACTACATTTAAGCTACATACAGTAGCACTGAAATAACGTTATTTTATTATTTTCTTTCTCTGCCCGCATCTCTCTTTCTTCCTCCATTCTTTCAAGCTTCGTTGATGAATCTTTCCTTTTCTTTCTCCTTGGAGTTGTTTGATCCCTCTTTGATTCGAAGGAAAACGCCGCCTATAGACTTTGAAGATAATCGACGTCTCATTGTATCCGCTTCCCAGAAATCGGCTTACCAAATCATCAGCTCCTCAATCAGAAACTTAGTTTATCTTTGTCGGATAAATATAACAAACAGGATGCACATACATATGAAGCTTGAAAGACAAATTCAGACTTGATGATCGGCTTGTTCAAGCCGGAAGTCCGATTTCAGATGGTGATTTGGTGCTATTTTTCCTTGCTAATTGAGGATCTTATTACAAGGGACTTAATGCTACACTTCACGCTCGATATACAATGATTAGTTTCTCCGAGCTTCATGACAAATTGGTCGACTACGCTGCGCATCTTCAACATGAGGAATTTCAGTCTTTGCCCTTATCCTCTGGGCTTGTCACTACCAATTATACCTCGAAGTCTGATTAGAAGTCGTCACAATATTCTATGTCACAATATTAAAATGAAAATGATATTGTATTACAAACTAACACACCGCTATTCTTTGACTATGTTATCTTTGATGTGTGGGATTGGTTGTCTGATCCCGATGAAAATTGTGGTTTTAAAAGTTTATGGTCGAAGGATGAACTTTTTAAGGGTCAACGTTTCGCGTCCAAATAAGCGAGGATACACTTAGTTCAAGTGTATCCAATCCGTAATCGGGTTGAATACTTGGTCGACAAGTCGAATCCTAATTTGTTGAATTTAAAGTGTAGGCTGGAGGGGAATAGTCAGACACAATGCAGATGGCGTTTCAGGTTGTTAAGAAGAAGATTTCAGTAATGTTTGTGTGCATTGTGTATGGGGGTCCACATAATTATGATTTGGACATGATTTCCGATGATAATGTTCATCTGAACAAATATTTTATCAATTAGCAAAAGAACGACTACGCATTTCTTCTCTTCGTGCGAAAAAATGATGCAAAGGAAGTATGTGTTTGATGCGTCTTACCTAAAAGCTTGGAGAGACAGACAGAAAGCTTTAGAAAGATTGTTTGTCGATTGAAAAAAATCTTTTAACTTGTTGTCTTCTTATATGGATATGTTACGCGAGACAAACCTCGGAAGCCCAAACCTAAGCACAAACCCGCCATTAGTGGCTCAAGAGGGGTCGCATACCATGCTCGCCTGCTGAGCAACAGAGATTGAAGGGACGGACAGTGCATGAGTGCCAGAAGTAGGCTCGAGAGTGATAGGCGCGTCGTGGATATGTTACTAGCTTGTTTGTATTTTAATGTCGAACATTCTTAACTGTTATGACATGACACATTATTGCCTTACATGTTTGCGTTGCATTTGGTTTATATATTGGAACTGAATTACACATTAGTATGTTTTATTTAAAACAGATTTTGGTAGGATTTATATTTTATATGATATCTTGTTTTATGTGTCTTAACGGTTTTACTGGGGGAGGGGGGTGCAAATGAAAGGTACAAATCAATTTTCAAGACAAATTTCCGTAGTTGATAACTGTGACAGTTACTAAAAGAAAATGATAGTTGCAAACTGTGAAAAATTTAAGCAATATAACAGTTCTGAACCACGAAAAAGCTTTGCGCGGTTCCGAAAAATGAAAAGTTCAGCGCTATTCGCATTTACGAGTAACACAGAGCCTTCTGGACAGCCACACGTGCAGCTGATTGGGAAAAACAAGACAACTCGGACTATTCAAGTTTGAAAACGCAAAAATTATTGTATTTATGGTGTTGCAAACGTCGTGATCGGGAAAAAAAAACTAAGCTCGGGGTAAAAAATGATTGAAAATGTCTTTTTATAAAGATCAAATCTGGTGGGGTTTGGGAGTGGAAGGTCGTTCGGGGCCGGGGCGGAGCCACTGGAGGGGCAATGGGGTCGGTCGCCCCTCAAATCCCACTTAAAACACTTACGTCTATGTAAAAAAAATTAAAAAAATTTTATATGTATATAAAATAAATTTACATGCTTAATTTCAACTAAATTTTTAATTTTGTCCCCCCAAATTCAACCACAATTTTGATTATATAATTTTACCCCCCGAAAAAAAAAATCTTGAATCCACCACTGGTTCGGAGGGTCGAAAGGGCAGCTTCGGTGGTAGGAATAAAGGTTTAGAGATATATTTTTAAGGCTCATGGAGTCATGGTCAACGCGGTCAACATTAATTTAGATGTGTTTAAAATTCGGGAATTGATTGTATATGTCGGATTTATAGTTCATTAATAGGATTACTGGATATAATGAGATATTTTATATAAATTAGATAAGAAATGAGACAAAAAAATATCATTTTATTTTTTTATTTTTATTGTTTTATTATGTTCATAATCCTAATTACGTGAAGACCTCTTAATCCTAAAAAAATCTTTATTTTAAGTTATAAAATATGAAACCTCCAGTGTCTGAAAAGCCTAAAAACTCTTATAGTCACAAAACTTTAAAATTTCTAAAACCATATGACTCTATCATTCCACCACACTAAATTTTTTTTTCCCTCACCCTTACTCAACTTATATGAGAATTGACCTCATATCGTTTTTCCTTTAATTAATTACATGTTGATATTGGTGTATTTGATTATTTTTCACATGAATGATTTTAATATCTCGATCAAGAAATTTTAATATTCATAAAAAATTAATTAATTATTTTTATGAGAATTTATTTCCATTTTTTATGAATGTTAAGTAGCATTTTTCTTTCAATTAATTAATCATACTAATATTTTTTACTTGTTATTTAATTGAATTTATTGATCTCCTTTTTGTTGAAGATCAATGCCTAATTAGGCTAAGATAAACTAGATCAAACTATTATGAAGGTAGCCCAAACAAAGTGCAAGAGGAGCCAAAAAGAAGTGCCAAGAGAAGAGCCCAAGAGAAGAGAAAATAAGAGTAGAGTATGAAAAATTCTAGAATTATGTGGAGGAGTGTGGACATAAGATATTTTGGTGGAGTGTTCTAGTAGCATAATTATAGCCGTTAGATTAAACTAATCTCCATCGTTCATTAGGGAGGTGAAGTAGTATAAATAGGTGGGTATTGTAAGGGTTGTGTGCACTTGAATTGAGAGTGACACACTGAAGTGAGAGTGAGTGAAAGAGTTTCTTCTATTGTAGCTTTGGTCCAATAAATAAAATCCGTCTTTTGTGAGTCGGAAACTCAACACCTTTAGTTATCACTTAAAATTTTTCAATATGTATTTTTACTTGTTACATTTATCAACATTAAAGTTTTACCGGTGGCGGAGCCACTGGGGCCATAGAGTCGGTCGCCCCCAAATCCCACCTAAAATACTTATTTCTATATAAAATAAAAAATAAAAAATTATATATATATATATATATATATAATAAATTTATATGCTTAATTACGACTAAATTTTTAATTTTACCCTCCCAAATTCCATCAAAATTTTGATTAGATAATTTCGCCCCCCGAAAAAAAATTCTGGATCCGCAACTAAGTTTTACACAAATTTATGTTTCACATTAGTAATAATTCATTAATTGTATTTTTCACACAAATTTTAGTATAAAAATACATTAAATTCTTACTTGTTAAATTTATCAACTATAAATATTAAATATCATCTTAATATATTTCATTTAATTCATTAATTACTATCGGGAGAGAATACGTAAACTATAAAAACAAATTACAACGAGCAATTAAAAAAAAATGCAACCTTAATTTATAATTATTTATTAAATTAATTATTTATAAATTGACCGCCTGTGACCGAGTCTTCTCTATATATATTCCCCAAGACACGACTACTCCACCAATCTCGACGTCATCATCTCTGCCTGCGCCCAATCTCTGCCGAGAGTGGGAAACAAAGACGCATCTGCACATCAGCAAATGCCAATCGGATCGACGCAATTGACTGCTCAATTGCTTGTCCGCGACGCTCGATCCCAAGCACGACGGTCCCATATTTGCGAGCCAGGCGACGCTTCACATATGCAAACTAGTCTTAGAATTTGACGATGAGATGACTGAGTGTGGTGGGTTGATCCTCTGTGTTGCAGCTACCTCATCTCTCTTTTTGGCATGGGCTCTCGACCTTGCGACATGGACTTGTTAATTTCGATTGATATATGGCAGTTTTGATAGAATTTTATCCTTTGTTGCAGTTTGGGCATTGGCTCTTGATTTTGGCAGTGACTTTTATTTTTGAACTCATAATTTATATATGTTGAAAGCAGTGCGAATTGTCTCAGATTTGTCTTGATATGCTGACTGTGGAGGTAATAGACAAATAGCTTTGCGGTTCTGAAGTTTTCATATCTCAGATTGAATGCTTTTGAAATGAACAGAAATTTGAAGTTGATAAAGTCTTCATGATCAGTTTTATAGTCTGTGAAATTTTTTTTGTTAGATTCTGCAACCATTGCTCTTGTCCATATCGTTGATATCTCATATTAATGTTGGATTAATGCAGGAATAAGGAGTTGTCTTCAAAGGAGATGATGTGAAGATTGTGAAGGGGAGATCATTTGAGAAGCATGATTCGGCTCCCATGAAATCACCGTTTTTGTTTTGGATTAAAACGATTGCTATGTTGTCCAGACAGAGTAAACTAGTTGTGAGCCCGCTGGTGCGTAGACGGCTAGACGCCAATGATATGATCTGATGGCTCGACGTTTGACGGGCAGAGGACTAATATGACGAGATTCAAGCAGGTAAGTCTCAGAATCCGAGGCCTTTTTTTTATAGGTCATGGGTCAAGGGTGTTTTGAGGTCTACTTGTACAAAGATTCTGGCGAAAGTTGGGCAAGTTTTGGATATCGTCCATTCGTCTTCCTTAAAATCTACATGGCTGTTGTTGTTGATTCCCTTTTCAGATTGAAGTTGGGTGTAAAGATATGTCTGCCTATTTGGTGTGACATCTTCTGCTTTGTTTAACATGATGAGTTCATTTCTACCATCTGATCATCCTACATAAAATTGTCCAGCAAGCCTCCACGATTACTGAATGTAGTGTCTGATTTCGTTTGCCTTGGGTTTGTTTTTGTTTACCAAAAACTTTGCTATGAATGCATGTTGGAGATGCTGCACGCCAACTTTGATTTCGTAAGGGCTGAACAGCAACACCATTTTGCCTTCGTGAAGGACTTTGTTCCGTCTTAGAAAATCAATTTTGTTGAATCTGGAGACGGCTGTGGTGTTGAGGGCTGCTGCAATTTTTTCTTTTAGCTGGTATGATGGATTCTGCAGCTGGGAGTGGAAGTTTTGTGTTTGGCAGTATCTGAGTTGTTGTTTCCATTATAGAAGTTCATGATGAATATGTGTTGAGTGAGCAGGAACTGCATACTTGAAATATGATTGTTTGGGTGTTGTATGTAAAGAATCTTGAATCTGAAAGTGTGGAGATTCTAATGGGATGGGATTTGTGTTTTATTCTCTCTAAATAAAATATGTTATTCATATTTTTCCCTTATTATTTAATTGATACTAAAATTATGTCGCTCATATGTGACAATTCGACTCAGTTTTTAATGCAAATTTAAACTGAATTGTTTCTAATTGATTAGAAAATTTTAAAACCAAACTGAATCATGAGTTACAGAAAGTTCTATTGAATCAAATCATATAGTTCAATTTAATTTGATTGAACTTTTTTATGAACTTTTACTCATAACTTTATTTGTTAAATATAAAACTTACTACATAAATAATAATAATATAAAACAGTGGCGGTTTAACTGGGTGGACTGCTGGTACAACTGCCCACCTAGGCCCAGGCCAAATGGTTCCTAATTCAGTGTAAAAATAATATATTTTTAATTTTTACACTCTCAATTAAGCCTAAAAATATTAAATTTCTTATTTTTGTACCCCCAACTATCTTTAAAAAATATTGTTCCATCAATTAAACTTCAAATTATTATATTTTTAATTTTCTACCGCATTTAGCTTAAAAAAATTTGTACCCCCAAAGTAAAATTTCTAGTTCCGTCATTGATATAAAGATACCAATTAATATCATACGTGTAACTAAATTTATATATGATTTAAGATATAATGAAATAATTCGTTTTGATTCGATTTGGTTTGAAAAATTAAAAATCAAAACAAATTATTAGTTGTTGATGTTTAAAAATTTGAAAACGGTAATCAAATCACAATCACTCTAAATATATTCAATTTGATTCGATTCATCAATTTGATTTTCCGCCTATTTACATGAATGATAGATTTGTGCAGCATGATAAGCTCATAATATCACGAACTTCCATCATTATCGTGTTGAGTGATATTATTCGGTATTTGATATGCAAGTATTGGAGCTTAACAACTGTTTTGACGAGATAAATTAGAGCTAATATGATGTATGAATTGTTTAAGCTCAAGTGACATATTTGCTCAAATTTACAAAGATAGATGTTAAAAATTACTAAAATGTATCCTTATAAGTTTTTGAATTCATCGCATTTCACAGACAATTAGATAAATACATTATTGATATGCAATCCAAAGATGGTGAATTTTTAGAGTTGAATGGAATAAGTGAATCTAATCATATACTTGTCAAGAAAAAAAAATTCATATATAAGCAGAAGTATTCGCTGATAAAATTGTTATTGATTCTAACGGTGACAATGACAACTGTTGAAAAGACATTATCTATGATGAATATCATAAAAAATTAAGGATAAATTACAAATACATTACCTGTACTTTCACATGATTTCAAATAAGGTACCGTACTTTGTAATTTTTCAATTCGAGTACTCTAAGACTAATTTTGAAACTAAAAAAATACTATAATTCATGGGATTAGTACATCAACACTATAAATCATATAGTCTATTGCATGATAATGAGAATCCACATAAATCATATAGTCTATTGCATGATAATGAGAATCCACATTCAATAAGGTGAATTATAGTATTTTTTTAGTTTCAAAATTAGTCTTAGAGTACTCGAATTGAAAAATTACAAAGTACGGTACCTGATTTGAAATCAAGTGAAAGTACAGGTATTGTATTTTTAATTTACCCAAAAATTAATTGTGCAAATATTGTTGAACAATAATAAATGAATGATTATTTGTCTAGTTCATAAAAAATATATATTTAAACTATTCATTATCGAATTTGAAGTATGAAAATTTGAGATATACAAACATAAATTAATATATTATTCTTAATAAATTATTTTTAATCACACTAATATACTTTTTTATATCCAGCAGAGCGTTAATAAAAAAATACTCAAGATTGACTTCCAGCCATCGATTAAATCGAGGCGGTTACATGTCAGTCGTCCAATTGTCTATTTACTTTATAAAAGCCCTAGACACAGTCAGTACAACGCGTACCCACTTTCACGTTCCATAACGGCTCTCTTCTCCTCTGATTTCGGAAATCGTTGCTTTTCATCTTTCTTCTCAGCTCGTTTGTGTCTCGGAGATCGACGACGGTGACTTACCGACCATTCAATGTGATTTCAAAGGCTTCACGGCAACTCAGGTCAATTTTTTTTGTTCAGGTTTCAGTTCGATTTGTCTGATTTCTAATTGTTATCTCCAAAATAAAGTGGATTGGTTGGCCACTGAGTTCTGAGGATGCTTTCAATTGTTAAAGATTCAGTGTATGTGTTTCTTTTGGTTTATCTTGGAATCTTGGAGAAGAAAAAATCTTTTTCAAAAGTTGCACTTCTTGAAATTAACACATTTCTGTTTTCCAAAAAGGGGAAGTTTCTTCAGCCTCTGCGGTGGATGACTTGTGTTCTTAGTTGGATGATGTTTACATGTATTATCTAATTCAAAAACTGGTTTTATGTTGTTATATGAATTTTGGGTAAAAGGGTTCATATTCAGAAGTATAAGTTCATATTCTTTGGGGGATAGGTAAAGTGAATGTATTGTTTCCAAAATTCAGGTTTTTCGCTTGTTCGAATTAGGATGCTGGTTGGTTGAATTCAGAATTTATAAATTGGGGTTGATGTTTCAAAGAGTGAAAGTTATAATATGTTGGGAATTTGGGGAATGTGTGTTTGGTTTCATTATTCTGCAGCCAGTACCATTTTATATATTTTGTTTGGTGAGGCATTGGGCGTCATTGCTCCTGTCAAATAAAAAAATGCTGTCACAAGTTTCTGCAATTTATTCTCATTTTATATATTTCCTCGGAATTCACTTTGATAACAAATTATAATTCATATTTTACTAGTTAGTTTACACTTTAGAGATCAAGAATCATATGGATATATCATGAAGGATAATCCGTTTATTGTTATTTTGATGCTCAACATCTGTATTTGTAACTCCATATTTGTTATGGCTGTAGGAAGCAGTACGCGGTCATCTTTTATTATCAATGGATGATCCTCACAGAAAAATATGCACATCAATCAGCATATATGGATGTGGGGTCTATTGCCAGTTACGACTGGCCTGACTTGCTACCGTTCCTTCTCAAGTTGGTTAGTGATCAGACCAGTACAAATGGAGGTGTGCCCCCCCTTAAATTCTTCCATACTGTTTTCCTAGTTACCTTAGATTGTTGAAACAGTTGAGCTGACACATCTCACAGTGTCAACAACTGTTAACTAGGAGAAGAAAGACCGCCTTAAGCATTTGGCTTAAATTATACTTGATATTGGCCAGTGACGGACTACAAATGGTGATCTTTATTGCTTATAGTATCTTAGTCACTGTTTTTTTATTGAAATTTAGTAGAGAATGGCACTGTCGGAGTAGGAGTTGCACTTAGATCGTTGACGATTTCCTTTATGTTTCTCTTTCTATTTTGTATTCGACGCTTGTGCCCGATCAGAAGTTTCTTTTCTTTAACCATAGTGCATGGAGGGCTGAGTTGCCAGGCCCTTCTATCTTCTGATATGGATGACTCAATGGTGCCAAAGCTAAGTCCTGCAATTGTTCCCCAGCTTGAATAGGATTACATCATCCCCGCAGGTTAGCTATTGGGCTTTGCTTACTGCT
>NQLW01000064.1:679946-704078 GCA_002312845.1 Kalanchoe fedtschenkoi | reverse complement strand
TTTGTTAATATAAAAATTGTTTTTGTATTTTTGCAAATTCTTCCATTGTATATAGTTCCTTATTTTGGCACTACTGCATTTTCTAAATTAAAAAATATGTTCGATATGTTTTTAAATTATTTCAGGTTTATATATCTTCCTCATTTGAAACGACATTAAACTACCATTCCCCCGTCAAAATCAAATACTTTCATTGTTTCAGCAAGTCATTTTAACTTTATTTCTTTTTTCTTAATTTGATAAGGGTTTGTGGCACCAATGCTCTATTAACGAAAATTCATTCAATATGCTTACAAACCATTCCTTCTATTTAGTTACATTTTTTACACGGTTGCTTTTGTCAAATAATTTTAAAATGCCTTTGTTTTTGCAAATCATTTCAGTTCTCTATAAAATTTGTATTTGACAGCATTAGGACACTGATTCTCTTTAAAAAAAAAGTATATATGATTTCGTTTGGGGAATCCTTTATATATTTTCTCTGGTTGGGAGTGTTTTGAGGCATCATTGCTTTGTTATTGATATGTGATCCAAAGATGGTGAATTTTCGGAGTTGAATGGAATAAGTGAATCTAATCATATACTTGTCAAGAAAAAAAATCATATATAAGCAGATGTATTCACTGATAAAATTGTCATTGATTCTAACGGTGACAATGACAACCGTTGAAAAGACATTCTTTATGATGAATATCGTAAAAAATTAAGGATAATTAGTCTTAGAGTACTCGAATTGAAAAATTTCAAAGTACGGTACCTGATTTGAAATCAGGTGAAAGTACAGGTAATGTATTTGTAATTTACCCAAAAATTAATTGTGCAAATATTGTTGAACACTAATAAATGAATGATTATTTATCTAGTTTATAAAACATATATATTTAAACTATTCATTATCGAATTTGAGATATACCAACATAAATTAATAATTATTCTTAATAAATTATTTTTAATCACACCAATATACTTTTTTATATCCAGCAGAGCGTTAATAAAAAAAAATACTTAAGATTGACTTCCAGCCGTCGATTAAATCGAGGCGGTTACATCTCAGTCGTTGTCTATTTACTTTATAAAAGCTCTAGACACAGTCAGTACAACGCGTACCCACTTTCACGTTCCATAACGGCTCTCTTCTCCTCTGATTTCGGAAATCGTTGCGTTTCATCTTTCGTTCTTCTCAGCTCGTTTGTGTCTCGAGATCGACGACGGTGACTTACCGACCATTCAATGTGATTTCAAAGGCTTCACGTCAACTCAGGTCAATTTTTTTCGTTCAGGTTTCCGTCCATATTCGATTCGTCTAATTTTTAATTCTTATGGCCAGAATAAAATGGATCGATTGGCTATGAGTATGCTTTCATGCTTTCAATTGTTAAAGATTCCTCGTTCTGTGTTTCTTTTGGAATCTTGAAATTTTCACTGGTTTTTGTGACTTGTGTTCGTATTCCTAGGATCTTTATGTATATTGTCTAAAATTTGTTTCTTCAGTTTCCGTCGATATTCGATTTGTCTGATTTCTAATTCTTATCTCCAAAATAAAGTGGATCGGTTGGCCACTGAGTTCTGAGGATGCTTTCAATTGTTAAAGATTCAGTGTTATGTGTTTCTTTTGGTTTATCTTGGAATCTTGGAGAAGAAAAAATCTTTTTCAAAAGTTGCACTTCTTGAAATTTTCACATTTCTGTTTTCCAAAAAGGGGAAGTTTCTTCAGCCTCTGCGGTGGATGACTAGTGTTCTTAGTTGGATGATGTTTACATATATTATCTAATTCAAAAACTGGTTTTATGTTGTTATATGAATTTTGGGTAAAAGGGTTCATATTCAGAAGTATAAGTTCATATTCTTTGGGGGGTTGAGAATTTGGTTTTCAACATTCCCCAAGCCATTTATTAAGGGGATAGGTAAAGTGAATGTATTGTTTCCAAAATTCAGGTTTTTCGCTTGTTCGAATTAGGATGCTGGTTGTTTGAATTCAGAATTTATAAATTGGGGTTGATGTTTCAAAGAGTGAAAGTTATAATATGTTGGGAATTTGGGGAATGTGTATTTGGTTTCATTATTCTGCAGCCAGTACCATTTTATATATTTTTATTTGGTGAGGCATTGGGGCGTCATTGCTCCTGTCAAATAAAAAAATGCTGTCACAAGTTTCTGCAATTTATTCTCATTTTATATATTTCCTCGGAATTCACTTTGATAACAAATTATAATTCATATTTTACTAGTTAGTTTACACTTTATAGATCAAGAATCATATGGATATATCATGACGGATAATCCGTTTATTGTTATTTTGATGCTCAACATCTGTATTTGTAACTCCATATTTGTTATGGCTGTAGGAAGCAGTACGCGGTCATCTTTTATTATCAATGGATGATCCTCACAGAAAAATATGCACATCAATCAGCATATATGGATGTGGGGTCTATTGCCAGTTACGACTGGCCTGACTTGCTACCGTTCCTTCTCAAGTTGGTTAGTGACCAGACCAGTACAAATGGAGGTGTGCCCCACCTTATATTCTTCCATACTGTTTTCCTAGTTACCTTAGATTGTTGAAACAGTTGAGCTGACACATCTCACATTGTCAACAACTGTTAACTAGGAGAAGAAAGACCGCCTTAAGCATTTTGCTTAAATTATACTTGATATTGGCCAGTGATGGACTACAAATGGTGATCTTTATTGCTTATAGTATCTTACTCACTGTTTTTTTATTGAAATTTAGTAGAGAATGGCACTGTCGGAGTAGGAGTTGCACTTAGATCGTTGACGATTTTCTTTATGTTTCTCTTTCTATTTTGTATTCGACGCTTGTGCCTGATCAGAAGTTTCTTTTCTTTAACCATAGTGCATGGAGGGCTGAGTTGCCAGGCCCTTCTATCTTCTGATATGGATGACTCAATGGTGCCAAAGCTAAGTCCTGCAATTGTTCCCCAGCTTGAATAGGATTACATCATCCCCGCAGGTTAGCTATTGGGCTTTGCTTACTGCTCAATGCCGGTTCCCTCTCTTCAGATTTGCTGCTACACAGTTCTTCCTTCCTGATTGACCATTCGAGGGCACCCATCTTTACCACTTCCTCATTCTCTAGTTTACTTTATCTTCCTCTCAATTCCTTCCTTGTTCCTCTGCGCAGAATGCTCGCTGTCAACTCGATCCCAGGGGTCAGTTTGATAACCCTGCAGTCATCCCTTTGCTCTCCCAGTTTGTCAACTCCCGCCTATCCAATCTCACTGCCGTCCTTAGCCAGCAGCTCGGAAATCACTCCAACTTCTGCATCAAAGATCCGTATGTCCAATTCATTACCATCTCATACTTCCCCCGCTCCTATTTATTTTTTTAAATGTTTCTGCTACCTTTGACTTTCTGCGTTGACTCTCCGTCTCTCCGGCCAAGCTGACTGGAACAAGGCTTTCAACTTTTCAACTAATTTGGACTTCTTAGGAGCTTGCCTCCAGGAAACTAGAGGTATGATTTATCTGTCTATGTACAGGATTTTATGGACTCGATGTCATCAGCTGTGTTTGAGTCATAGGGTGTTCTCAACAACATTTTAAAAGAAAATAGACTCATACACAAGAGAATCAACTTATACACAAATGCAGGCTATATGAACCCATCCTGCCCTTTTTAGGTTTACATGCTCACATAGCTTTTGTCTCTTTTTGACCATCTTACCTATCATTCACAATAATAGTAAGTTTATCATGTCTTCAACTTCATTTAATCATTTCGCTATGATCAGGTATCGAAGTGCTAGAATAAGTTTGATCAGAATTTCCCTAGTCTTACAGAGACAGAATTTACAGGTCAGCATGCCGTCATTTTTAATTTTGCTCACAATACTAGGTTTTTTTCTATGTTCTTATGTATTTGTAAGTCATTCTCATGTATATATATAATTCATCTTTTAGAAGGATTAAATTTTTTTCATCCTTGGACAGAACATTAGAGTGATCCTGCCTAAGTGAATAAACTATCAATTTTTTTTAAAGCCACCCCCATTTATATTCTTTCATTATTAGGCAGGGTATTGGGATGTCATAACTCATGTCGGAATAAAATATTTTCGAATGATTTAAGGTTTCTATATTTCATAATTTGACACGACAATAAGCTGCCATTCTCCTGTCAAAATCAAATATTTTCAAAATTTCTGCAAATCATTTTAACTTTTTTCTTAATTTGATAAGAGTTTGTGGCACCAATGCTCTATTATTGAAAATGCCTTCAATATGCTTGAAAATCATTCCTTTCTATTTAATTTCATTTTTTGCACTGTTGCTATTGTCAGAATTTTTAAAAATGTCATTGTTTCTGCAAATCATTTCATTTGTATATAATATTTATATTTGACAGAGCATTAGGGCACTGATACTCTGTCACAGACAAAAATATATAGTTTCATTTGGGGAACCCTTTATATATTTTCTCTAGTTGGCAGTGTGTTGAGGCATCATTGCTTTGTCAATATAAAAATTGTTTTTGTATTTTTGCAAATTGTTTCTTTGTATATAGTTCCTTATTTTGGCACTACTGCATTTTCTAAATTAAAAAATATTTTCGATATGTTTTCAAATTATTTCAGGTTTATATATCTTCCTCATTTGACACGACATTAAACTACCATTCCCCCGTCAAAATCAAATATTTTCAATGTTTCAGCAAGTCATTTTAACTTATTTTCTTTTTTCTTAATTTGATAGGGGTTTGTGGCACCAATGCTTTATTATCGAAAATTCATTTAATATGCTTGAAAATCATTCCTTTCTATTTAGTTACATTTTTTGCACGGTTGCTTTTGTCAAAAAATTTTAAAATGCCTTTGTTTTTGCAAATCATTTCAGTTCTCTATAATATTTGTATTTGACAACATTAGGGCACTGATTCTCTTTCAAAAAAAAAAAAGAATATATGATTTCGTTTGGGGGAACACTTTATATATTTTCTCTAGTTGGCAGTGTGTTGAGGCATCATTGCTTTGTCAATATAAAAATTGTTTTTGTATTTTTGCAAATTCTTCCCTTGTATATAGTTCCTTTTTTTGCCACTACTGCATTTTCTAAATTAAAAAATATTTTCGATATGTTTTCAAATTATTTCAGGTTTATATATCTTCCTCATTTGACACGACATTACACTACCATTCCCTCGTAAAAATCTAATAATTTCAATGTTTCTGCAAGTCATTTTAACTTTTTTTCTTTTTTCTTAATTTGATAGGGGTTTGTGGCACCAATGCTCTATTATCGAAAATTCATCAATATGCTTGAAAATCATTCCTTCTATTTAGTTACATTTTTTGCACTGTTGCTTTTGTCATAAAATTTTAAAATGCCTTTGTTTTTGCAAATCATTTCAGTTCTCTATAATATTTGTATTTGACAGCATTAGGGCACTGATTCTCTTTCAAAAAAAAAAAGACTATATGATTTCGTTTGGGGAATCCTTTATATATTTTCTCTAATTGGCAGTGTGTTGAGGCATCATTTCTTTGTCAATATAAAAATTGTTTTTGTATTTTAAAATTGTTCCATTGTATATAGTTCCTTTATTTGGCACTACTGCATTTTCTAAATTAAAAAATATTTTCGATATGTTTTTAAATTATTTCAGGTTTATATATCTTCCTCATTTGACACGACATTAAACTACAATTCCCCTGTCAAAATCAAATATTTTCAATGTTTCAGCAAGTTATTTTAACTTTTTTTCTTTTTTCTTAATTTGATAGGGGTTTGTGGCACCAATGCTCTATTATCGAAAATTCATTCAATATGCTTGAAAATCATTCCTTTCTATTTAGATACATTTTTTGCACGGTTGCTTTGGTCAAAAAATTTTAAAATGCCTTTGTTTTTGCAAATCATTTCAGTTCTCTATAATATTTGTATTTGACAGCATTAGGGCACTGATTCTCTTTCAAAAAAAAAAAAAGAATATATGATTTCCCTTTTGGCACTACTGCATTTTCTAAATTTAAAAATATTTTCGATATGTTTTCAAATTATTTCAGGTTTTTATATCTTCCTCATTTGACACAACATTAAACTACCATTCCCCCGTCAAAATCAAATATTTTCAATGTTTCAGCAAGTCGTTTTAACTTTTTTTCTTTTTTCTTAATTTGATAGGAGTTTGTGGCACCAATGCTCTATTATCGAAAATTCATTTAATATGCTTGAAAATCATTCCTTTCTATTTAGTTACATTTTTTCCACGGTTGCTTTTGTCAAAAAATTTTAAAATGCCTTTGTTTTTGCAAATCATTTCAGTTCTTTATAATATTTGTATTTGACAGCATTAGGGCACTGATTCTCTTTAAAAAAAAAAAGAATATATGATTTCCCTTTTGGCACTACTGCATTTTCTAAATTAAAAAATATTTTCGACATGTTTTCAAATTATTTCAGATTTATATATCTTCCTCATTTGACACAACATTAAACTACCATTCCCCCGTCAAAATCAAATATTTTCAATGTTTCAGTAAGTCATTTTAACTTTTTTTCTTTTTTCTTAATTTGATAGGGGTTTTTGGCACCAATGCTCTATTATTGAAAATTCATTTAATATGCTTGAAAATCATTCCTTTCTATTTAGTTACATTTTTTCCACGGTTGCTTTTGTCAAAAAATTTTAAAATGCCTTTATTTTTGCAAATCATTTCAGTTCTCTATAATATTTGTATTTGACAGCATTAGGGCACTGATTCTCTTTCAAAAAAAAAAAGTATATATGATTTTGTTTGGGGAACCCTTCATATATTTTCTCTAGTTGGGAGTGTTTTGAGGCATCATTGCTTTGTTAATATAAAAATTGTTTTTGTATTTTTGCAAATTCTTCCATTGTATATAGTTCCTTATTTTGGCACTACTGCATTTTCTAAATTAAAAAATATTTTCGATATGTTTTTAAATTATTTCAGGTTTATATATCTTCCTCATTTGACACGACATAAAACTACCATTCCCCCGTCAAAATCAAATACTTTCATTGTTTCAGCAAGTCATTTTAACTTTATTTCTTTTTTCTTAATTTGATAAGGGTTTGTGGCACCAATGCTCTATTAACGAAAATTCATTCAATATGCTTACAAATCATTCCTTCTATTTAGTTACATTTTTTACACGGTTGCTTTTGTCAAAAAATTTTAAAATGCCTTTGTTTTTGCAAATCATTTCAGTTCTCTATAATATCTGTATTTGACAGCATTAGGGCACTGATTCTCTTTCAAAAAAAAAAAGACTATGATTTCGTTTGGGGAATCCTTTATATATTTTCTCTAGTTGGCAGTGTGATGAGGCATCATTTCCTTGTCAATATAAAAATTGTTTTTGTATTTTTAAAATTGTTCCCTTCTATATAGTACCTTTTTTTGGCACTATTGCATTTTCTAAATTAAAAAATATTTTCGATATGTTTTTAAATCATTTCAGGTTTATATATCTTCCTCATTTGAAACGACATTAAACTACCATTCCCCCGTCAAAATCAAATATTTTTAATGTTTCTTCAAATCATTTTAACTTTATTTCTTTTTTCTTAATTTGATAGGGGTTTGTGGCACCAATGCTCTACTATCGAAAATTCATTCAATATACTTGAAAATCATTCCTTTCTATTTAGTTACATTTTTTGCACGGTTGCTTTTGTCAACAAAATTTCAAATGCCTTTATTTTTGCAAATAATATCAGTTCTCTATAATATTTGTATTTGACAGCATTAGGGCACTGATTCTCTTTCAAAAAAAAAAGTATATATGATTTCGCTTGGGGAACCCTTTATATATTTTCTCTAGTTGGCAGTGTGTTAAGGCATCATTGCTTTGTCAATATATAAAAGTATTAGGGCATTGAAAATATTGGCATCATTGATTTGCCAATATTAAAATTGTTTTTTTATTTTTGCAAATTGTTCCCTTGTATATAATTCCTTTTTTTGGCACTACTGCATTGTCTAAATTAAAAAATATTTTCGATATGTTTTCAAATTATTTCAGATTTATATATCTTCCTCATTTGACACGACATGAAACTACCATTCCCCTGTCAAAATCAAATATTTTCAATGTTTCAGCAAGTCATTTTAACTTTTTCTTTTTTCTTAATTTGATAGGGGTTTGTGGCTCCAATGCTCTATTATCGAAAATTCATTCAATATGCTTGAAAATTATTCTTTTCTATTTAGTTACATTTTTTGCACGGTTGCTTTTGTCATAAATTTTTAAAATGCCTTTGTTTTTGCAAATCATTTCAGTTCTCTATAAAATTTGTATTTGACAGCATTAGGACACTGATTCTCTTTCAAAAACAAAAAGTATATATGATTTCGTTTGGGGAATCCTTTATATATTTTCTCTGGTTGGGAGTGTTTTGAGGCATCATTGCTTTGTTAATATAAAAATTGTTTTTGTATTTTTGCAAATTCTTCCATTGTATATAGTTCCTTATTTTGGCACTACTGCATTTTCTAAATTGAAAAATATGTTCAATATGTTTTTAAATTATTTCAGATTTATATATCTTCCTAATTTGACACGACATTAAACTACCATTCCCCCGTCAAAATCAAATACTTTCATTGTTTCAGCAAGTCATTTTAACTTTATTTCTTTTTTCTTAATTTGATAAGGGTTTGTGGCACCAATGCTCTATTAACGAAAATTCATTCAATATGCTTACAAATCATTCCTTCTATTTAGTTACATTTTTTACACGGTTGCTTTTGTCAAATAATTTTAAAATGCCTTTGTTTTTGCAAATCATTTCAGTTCTCTATAATATCTGTATTTGACAGCATTAGGGCACTGATTCTCTTTCAAAAAAAAAAAGACTATGATTTCGTTTGGGGAATCCTTTATATATTTTTTCTAGTTGGCAGTGTGATGAGGCATCATTTCTTTGTCAATATAAAAATTGTTTTTGTATTTTTAAAATTGTTCCCTTGTATATAGTACCTTTTTTGGCACTATTGCATTTTCTAAATTAAAAAATATTTTCGATATGTTTTTAATTTATTTCAGGTTTATATATCTTCCTCATTTGACACGACATTAAACTACCATTCCCCCGTCAAAATCAAATATTTTCAATGTTTCTGCAAGTCATTTTAACTTTTTTTCTTTTTTGTTAATTTGATAGGGGTTTGTGGCACCAATGCTCTATTATCGAAAATTCATTCAATATGCTTGAAAATCATTCCTTTCTATTTAGTTACATTTTTTGAACGGTTGCTTTTGTCAAAAAATTTTAAAATGCCTTTGTTTTTGCAAATCATTTCAGTTCTGCATTAGGGCACTGATTCTCTTTCAAAAAAAAAGACTATGATTTCGTTTGGGGAATCCTTTATATATTTGCTCTAGTTGGCAGTGTGATGAGGCATCATTTCTTTGTCAATATAAAAATTGTTTTCATATTTTTGCAAATTCTTCCCTTGTATATAGTTCCTTATTTTGGCACTACTGCATTTTCTAAATTAAAAAATATTTTCGATATGTTTTTAAATTATTTCAGATTTATATATCTTCCTCATTTGACATGACATTAAACTACCATTCCCCGTCAAAATCAAATATTTTTAACTTTTTTTCTTTTTTCTTAATTTGATAGGGGTTTGTGGCACCAATGCTCTATTATCGAAAATTCATTCAATATGCTTGAAAATCATTCCTTTCTATTTAGTTACATTTTTTGCACGGTTGGTTTTGTCAACAAATTTTAAAATGCCTT
Organism: Kalanchoe fedtschenkoi; assembly: GCA_002312845.1. NCBI lineage: Eukaryota > Viridiplantae > Streptophyta > Magnoliopsida > Saxifragales > Crassulaceae > Kalanchoe > Kalanchoe fedtschenkoi. The sequence continues at coordinate 694,337 of NQLW01000064.1, read as the reverse complement.
TGTTTTTGCAAATCATTTCAGTTCTCTATAATATTTGTATTTGACAGCATTAGGGCACTGATTCTCTTTCAAAAAAAAAAGGTATATATGATTTCGGTTGAGGAACCCTTTGTATATTTTCTCTAGTTGGCAGTGTGTTGAGGCATCATTGCTTTGTCAATATAAAAATTGTTTTCATATTTTTGCAAATTCTTCCCTTGTATATAGTTTCTTATTTTGGCACTACTGCATTTTCTAAATTAAAAAATATTTTCGATATGTTTTTAAATTATTTCAGGTTTATATATCTTCCTCATTTGACACGACATTAAACTATCATTCCCCCGTCAAAATCAAATATTTTTAATTTTTCTGCAAATCATTTTAACTTTTTTTCTTTTTTCTTAATTTGATAGGGGTTTGTGGCACCAATGCTCTATTAACGAAAATTCATTCAATATGCTTGAAAATCAGTCCTTTCTATTTAGGTACATTTTTTGCACTGTTGCTTTTGTCAACAAAATTTAAAATGCCTTTGTTTTTGCAAATCATTTCAGTTCTATATAATATGTGTATTTGACAGCATTAGGGCACTGATTCTCTTTGAAAAAAAAAAGGATATATGATTTCGTTTGAGGAACCCTTTATATATTTTCTCTAGTTGGCAGTGTGTTGAGGCATCATTGATTTGCCAATATAAAATTATTTTTTTATTTTTGCAAATTGTTACCTTGTATATAATTCCTTTTTTTGGCACTACTGCATTTTCGAAATTAAAAAATATTTTCGATTTGTTTTCAAATTATTTCAGGTTTATATATCTTCCTCATTTGACACGACATGAAACTACCATTCCCCTGTCAAAATCAAATATTTTCAATGTTTCAGCAAGTCATTTTAACTTTTTCTTTTTTCTTAATTTGATAGGGGTTTGTGGCTCCAATGCTCTATTATCGAAAATTCATTCAATATGCTTGAAAATCATTCCTTTCTATTTAGTTACATTTTTTGCACGGTTGCTTTTGTCAAAAAATTTTAAAATGCCTTTGTTTTTGCAAATCATTTCAGTTCTATATAATATTTGTATTTGACAGCATTAGGGCACTGATTCTCTTTAAAAAAAAAGGATATATGATTTCGTTTGGGGAACCCTTTATATATTTTCTCTAGTTGGCAGTGTGTTGAGGTATCATTGATTTGCCAATATAAAAATTGTTTGTGTATTTTTGCAAAATCTTACCTTGTTTATAGTTCCTTTTTTGGCACTACAGCATTTTCTAAATTAAAAAATATTTTCGATATGTTTTCAAATTATTTCAGGTTTATATATCTTCCTCATTTGACACGACATGAAACTACCATTCCCCCATCAAAATTTTATTTCTATATACTTTTATTTTTCGCACTATTGCTTTTGTTAAAATTTTTAAAAATGTCGTTTCTGCAAATCATTTCAGTTCTATATAATATTTGTATTTGACAGAGCATTAGGGCCATGATTCTCTGTCAAACTAAAACACTTAGTTTCGTTTGGGGAATCCTTTATATATTTTTTTATTTGGTAGTGTGTTCAGCTTTGTCAATATAAAAATTGTTTTTGTATTAATTGTTCCCTTGTATATAGTTCGTTTTTTGGCATTGTTGCATTTTTTAAATTAAAAAATATTTCTATATATTTTCAAATGGTTTCTTATTTATATATCTTCTTCATTTGACATGGCATTAAGGTTTCATTCCCATGTCAAAATCAAATATTTTCAATGTTTCTGTAAGTCATTTTAACTTTTTTCTTTTTCTTAATTTGATAAGGGTTTGTGGCACCAATGTTCTATTATCGAATTTGCCTTCAAAATCCCTGAAAATATTCCTTTCTATATAGTTTTATTTTTTATACTGCTGCCTTTGTTAAATTTGTTAAAAGTTTCCATTGTTTCTGTAAATCATATTATTTTTATATAATATTTGTATTTGACAGAGCATTAGCACTGTACTTTGTTGAAAATAAGAATTTATATTTTCATTTGGGTAACCCGTTATATATTTTCTTTGTGTGACAGTGTGTTGAGGCATATTTACTTTGTCAAAATAAAAATTTGGGTACCATTGGTTCTGTATAATTTTAAAAAAGTGTCATTGTTTCTACAGGTTAATGTTTTTACATGTCATTCTCATGCATGTAGCTTTAATTTGGGTACTATTGGTTCTATATAATTTTAAAAGTGTCACTGTTTCTATAAATCATTTCAGTTCTATATAATATTTATATTTGACAAAGCATTGGGGCACTGATTCTATGTCAAAAACAAGAATGTATAGTTTCGTTTGGGGAAACTCTTAATATATTTTTTATTTTGCAGTGTGTTGAGGCATCATTGCTTTGTTAAAATCCAAATTTGGGTACCGTTGGTTCTGTATAATCTTAAAAAAGTGTCACTGTTTCCACAAATCATTTTAGTTCTATATAATATTTATATTTTACAGAGCATTATGGCACTGATTGTCTGTAAAAAAAATGAATATATGGTTTCATTTGGGTAACTCTTTATATATTTTCTTTATTTGGTAGTGTGTTGAAGCATCATTACTTTGTCAAAATAAAAATTTGGGTACCATTTATTCTCTATAATTTTAAAAAACTCTATGTTTCTATAAATCATTTCAGTTCAGTGTTACTATATAGTTCTAGTTTGGGTACTATTGGTTCTGTATAATTTTTAAAAAGTGTCACGGTTTCTACAGATCATTCGGGTTGTATATAATATTTGTTTTTGATAGAGCATTAAGGTAGAGCATTAAGGCACGGATTGTCTGTCGAATATATAGTTTCATTTAGAGAACCGTTCATATATTTTCTTTATTTCACACTGTCTTAAGGCATCATTGCTTTGTCAGAATGAAAATTGTTTTTATGTTTTGTAAATTATTCACTTGTATATAGTTCTTTTTTGGGCAAAATTGCGTTTGTTAAATTTAAAATTATTTGAGATTTATGTAAATAGTTTTCGGTTTATATATTTTCTTCATTTGATAAGGGTTTGTGGCACCCATGCTCTGTTATCGAAAATGCTTTCAATATGTTTGAAAATTAATCCTTTTTATATAGTCTCATTATTGGCACTGTTGCTTTTGTTAAATTATGGTTGAAAAAATGTCATTGTTTCTGCAAATCACTTCATGTATGTCTTCATTTGACAGGGCATTGTGACACCATTACTCTATGAAAATAATAAATGTTTTCAATTTTTTTTCAAGTCATTTCCGGCATATAGTTTCCTTTAGGGTTCCATTGCTTTTGTTAAATTAATTTTTGTCTACTATGTTTTGATGGTTCAATTTCATTAATCTTGTATGTATTGAAATCATTCACATTAGATAGCATCTCATACATCTTTTACATGATGCAATAATAATGTTCAAGAAGTTTTTTTTACTGTATCACTCATACCTGTTATGATATAATAGTTATGTTGTCATTAATAAGTGAAAAGTTGGGGTTGATTTTAGAAGTATAAATTTTTATTTTGTTTTGCATATTGTCATTGATTTTCAAGAATATAGGACCGAGATTTTATTATTTTACTAGTTTCTCCCATTTATAAATGTACATATGGCAGTACACTTGGGCACCATATGATGTTTCTACAGAATTGAGTCTGAAATTGCGTTTCCGTTGTATATATTTTCATTTGGCTGGCGGTGGGGGTATAAAATGTTGCCATATTGAGGCATTCAATGCTTCTGTGAGCCATTTTGATATCAGAAAGTGTTATTTGACAAGACATTTACACCAGAAGCTGCTTCTGCCAAATTGAAAAGGCTTTCAATATGTCTGTCTCCTGGTCACCATTTTATGTACATAAGGCTTTCATGTTTTCGATGAATCTTACGGTGAGTTAGATACATCACACACGCTTTCATTTGTTCTGTGAACAGTTTAGTTGGTCATAGTCATCATATTTGAGTACTTGTTCCCTTTTTGAAACTTTGGCTCCCTGGCACCATTAAATTCCACAATATTTTGTTTCAAATGTATGCAACCAATCTGTAATTTAGGGAAACTGGTAATATGTGTTTATTATTTTTATTGGTTAGGGAAAATGCTATAGTGAAATTTAATGGCTGATACATCTGCACCGCTTTCAAAGAGTGGTTCAGTCATTGATCAGAACAAACAACTGGCTTCGAGGAAAACAAAATGGGGCCCTGATTTGACACAAGATGCTTTTGTGCGAAAAGGCAGGTTATTAGCTTATCAGGTAAATTTACAATATTTTCATTATATTGTATTTGCAGTCATACATTGAGTTGCCTCTCTCGGGTGCATCTGTAGACTATAGACACTTGGGGGTTTGTTGTTTTCGGCTGAAATTGAGATGAACTGAATTTAACCTCAAATAAGATATTTGGTTGTCCAAAAGGGGCTGAACTGAAATAACTTAATTGACTGGGCAATTTCTTATAAGCTATCGACCGAGTTAAGCTAGTTGGGAAACATACTCGGTAGAAATTTTTTTGGCTTCATGTTACTTTATTGCCTTTTATGGATATTTATATATTTCACATATGTCAACTCGTTATTTTTCGAGTACATTTTTGTAAGTGTTGCTTTTACAACTATCATTTGGATTCTAGAGAAAGGAAAATATTGCTAAGTGGACGGAGGTACTTCAAAGTCAGTGTCTTCCTGTGACTCATCACATGGAAGCTTCCAATTTCCAGGTGCCACTTAGTGATTTACTGCCTGTCCGGTGGTAAAATTTTGAGCAGACTCGAGTTGATCAAATTGCAATGATTGGGACGAGGGATCCGGAGACTGAAGTTGGCCAAGATGTAGATATCCCGAGATGCAAATCAGGAGTCCTCTCATTATGAAATAGATGCTGAGGTATAGACCATGTGTTGTTGCTTTTCCTAGTAAGCCATTATCTGTCTTAAATATGCGGGAATAAAAATGTCTTCTCACATTCTGATGATGGTGCCCGTTAATTAGGAGTTGGAGAAGTTGAAACTCGAAAGACGGGAAATCATAGGTAAATCATGCCATGCTTTTGATATGCATCATCTGTTTCCGTTTTATCTTTTCTTATCATTATCAACTGGCCTCTGTGAACGTTTAGGTGAAATATTGAAGCTAAACCCAAGCTATAAGGCCCCATCTGACTATATTCCCTTGCTGAAAGAAACCCGAGTACCATTACCAGTAAGTGGTAGTCAGATTCTCTGTCTCTTCTTTATTTTCCTATACTTTTTAATATTGTTGCTGACAACCTAGCGTCATGGACATATATGTGTATATCTGATTGTGTGGCAAGAGTTACAAGTTAAATGAACTTTTTGGAGACATATATAAGTAAAAAAGGTGTATGTTCTTCTTCTGCTACTCTACTTTTAATGCCGCTTTCGAAGATAATTTAATGAACAAGAGTACGTGATAAAATAGCCTTAGAAGTTTAGCAGATGTTATATACACAACGAGATACTGGGACCATGAGTTGTCTGTCAATTAGACAAGAACACAACTGAGAGAACTCTTTTCACAGTTTGACTTTTGTTCTTCTTAATTGCAAACTGATGGTCTCAGGTTTTTTAACTTGTATAGATCAAAGACTATCCCGGATACAATTTCCTTGGCCTTATATATGGATCTGGAAGTGATACTCTTAAGCGTCTGGAAAAAGTAAGACTTGCTCATTTCTGTATGTGCTATTTTTTATCATTTTTAATCAGGTTGTAAAACTTACTCAATGTATGATACGTAATGTTTTAACCTGCAATGGTCAGGAAACTGGAGCTAAAATCCAAGTGTTCGGTAAAAAAAGAGACTGTCCTGAGAAGGTTACCACCTAACCATTTCAAATATTGCCAACCTTAATATAACAAGCATGTTTTTACTTTTTCTCCACACTATATTCTTGATTAGTTTGTATTCTTTGAATTTTTTTTGTCAGACCATAAATCTTTTTACAAATGTTATGTTGATTTAGGTTGAAATAACATCTGATGCCAAGAAAAACCTGGATGATTATGAGGAGCTGTATGCTCCTATATCAACGGATACTTATGACAAAGTTGATGCAGCGGTTTCATTGGTTGAAATCCTGTATCTGTGAGTATTGTCTTGTGTTTTGAGGATTATCATATAATATATTTTAGATGTATATTGTTATCTTTATGCATCTGAAGGTAAGCTATATATCACATGACAAGCAGGCTTCTGGTTCCACATTGTCTGTGAGCAACGCACCAATTATGGGTCAAAGCTCAGAGCCCCCCAGTGGGCTCCCTAACGCTGCCGTAGAAGGAGTAATGCAACAACTTGTGAGGCCTCAACAAATTTTTCAAGGTCAGTTTCAGTATAATAGCCCTGTTCCAGGACCAAGTCACCCTGCTCAGCTACTTGGCTCACAAATGACACCTGGAGGCATGGTCCCTGCCGTTAGCACTAGTCCACTCATGTCAGATCCATCTCCTTTTCCTTCCGCGCCGCAATCACAAGGGCAATTTCTTATGCAGCCTTACATCTCTGACTCTAATACTTTTGGTCAGACTGGTCCTCCAAGGTACCCTCTGGGCTTTCAATGTCTGAAAAGGCTTTCAATATGTCTGTCTCCTGGGCACCATTTTATGTACATAAGGCTTTCATATTTTCGATGAATCTTGAGGTGAGTTAGATACATCACACACGCTTTCATTTGTTTTGCGAACAGTTTAGTTGGTCATAGTCTTGTTCACTTTTTGAAACTTTGGCTCCCTGGCACCATTAAATTTCACAATATTTTGTGTCTCCTTTCAAATGTATGCAACCAATCTGTAATTTAGGGAAACTGGTAATATGTGTTTATTATTTTTATTGGTTGTTGGTTATCAACAAGCAGCTACAACATGGTAGTTGGCACTGGGATGGGTTTTCATGTTATAAGCATATCATTGACTAATTTGTTTCTTATTTGAGAGTAAAACTTGATCAGGGGAATCTGAATTTGATACGTGAATATGCCCAAATTTTGATGATTGTCATGTTGTAGCTGAGGATATTCTTGTTGGGTATTTTTAGTCTAATTGGTCAGTTTTTGTAGCTGCCTTTCTTGTTGGACGCTTGCAGTTGGCACTATGAGGGTTTTTATTGTATAACTTCATTTAATGCCAGGGAGGATGTCCAGTCACTTCATATGGATTTAGATGGTGTTTCCCATTGGAAGCTTCACTCAGAACTTTTAAAACTCACTATTTAGAATGCACTTGTGCTTTTAAAACTGACTCTAGATCTTGTGTTGATTTTGATTTTTATTTTTTATTGACTAAAATTTGTGTAGGGAGGTTTCTAGGAAAATAAATTGATCCTAAATAATTAAAACATTATATGTTTATTATCCATAAGCGCCGTCTAATGTCATTATATTTAATAAAGAATATGTGACATTCTAAGGTGCTTATGGAAATAAAGCCTCGTTATATGTATGTACTTTAGATGACACTTATGGTGCGCCGGCGCCATAGTTTATGTTATGCTTTAGAAGGCGCTTATGTATAAAAAGCATTAGATTATGTATAACCCTTTAGACGACATTTGTAATCCAAAAAGCATCGTCTAAATGTTCACTTTTTACGGCTCTTATTACTCACAAGCACCGTCTTAAATATGAGTAAACACGGAGCTTGAGATCTTGAATATTCTACGACGGTGGCTTAAACGATGTTTTCTAAACGCGGTCTAATTTCATAATTAAGCACCGTAAAAGGATGGATCAGTATAGCGATGATAAATATGTACTGATACACTTTATTTATTTTCAGGCTGAATAAGGTACCATATACTAATACACTATATGGTACCTTATTCTGCCTGAAAAAAAAAAAATTATGCGCTCGTGCGAATATGTTTGATGGGCCTAATAGCAGGCCCATATAGGTGAATTAATTTGCCGGAAATTTCTTTCTAATTTTTCACATAAATACTTTTATTTTCTTAAAGTTTTCTTTTCCCTTCATTTTTGAAAACCAAACAGATTCGAAGACTCTTTTACGGCTCAACTAGCTCATTGCTTGAAAGACTGTCTTCTACCATGACATTCTTAATCATTTCCTTTTGCACTAAATTCTTGTTGTTAACCGTAAAGCTTGCTCTTTATGAAATTTGTGACAAACAAGATTGTCTACTAGCTTTTAGAAATTTTATCTAGTGTGCCAATTCATTTGATAGTAAGTTCAATATAGATTCTTCTTGTACTTGTTGCCTTGAACATTTTCTTAACCACCACCAACATTCATATTGTTGTTATGAATATACATTGCAGAGGTATCCATGTGAGAAAATCTGATAATTATATTCTTTGTGCTTCATCTTGTAAAGTCATAGCATAGATCATAGTCAACCCTGTTAAAGAAATCCTGGTGAGACTATGTGTTGGAAGTGTCAAGAATGAGTCCATTTAATCCATCTGAAACTAGATTACCTCCCTTTTGGACTGCTTACGAAGGATATGATTGTAGCAGAGACATTCCCTTCCATGAGCACATTTAAGCACAACTCCTCCATCGCCTAATACTCTTTACATATATCTATAGATTTTTGATAGAAATTTGGGACAGTCATTTATCCGTGTGATAGATTAGCCAATTCTGTCTCTAGACTAAAAATTCTCATCTCACTTAAGCCAACCAACTGCATTTACAAAGTACTTCAAACCACGACGGCGGCATTAGCATGTAAGATTGAGCCAATAAGCTCATTCGAAACGAAACTAAGCAACCCGTACATCATAATGTCATTGCACTAGTCTTGTCATATCATATGTAAAGAAGTATCAATTGGCTTCAGAAACTTATGTTGCACAAATTTGAATTTAGATCTGACCGACAGAGCTATTTCCAAAGAGCGTGTTCACTTAACAAAATTCTCTAATCCTTTGAGCAATTTTCTCACAATTCTAGATGTTAGCGATATACTCTCCCCAGTCAACAACCAACAACAATTTGAGGATAAATCTTACAATGAGCAGTCAAACGTCATTCGTCAACAACAAACAACAGATTACAGATAAGCGTTATCAGGAATTCAAATGACTGTAACAACTTTTTGCTTTTCAATTCTTATCCCTACAACAAATATTACTATAAATAATGTATCTCATATGTCAATCAAATACACACTTCACATCATAGTTTCACATGGTATCACACATTTTTCAGTTTGGATAACTCAGCTTGAGTCAGATTTAGAAGGATTTTATCTTCTCAGGCACATTGATGGATCTCAGCCAACTCCATCCGCAAAAGTGTTGAATGTTGTCAATCCGGCTTATACCATCTGGCGCAGGACAAGCTGATATTCAACGCTATGATTGGTAGCTACACTAAAGCTATCCAGCCCCTCACCTCCTCGACATCAAATGATGCCTATGAAAGACTCATCAAGTCTTTCGCTAATACGAGCCACTCCCATATGATGTCTCTAAAAGCGAAATTGATGACAAATCCGCATGCATCGCGTCCAATAATTGAATTTCTTCAGGATATGCGAATTATCACAGACTCACTTGCTCAAGCCGGAAGCTCGATTTCAGATGGTGATTTGGTGTTATTTGTCCTTGCTAATTTAGGATCTAATTACAAGGAACTCAATGCTGCACTTCGTTTTCAAAATACAATGATTAGTTTCTCTGAGCTTTATGACAAGTTGGTCGACTACGTTGCGCATCTTCACATGAGGAATTTCAGTCTTTGCCCTTATCCTCTGGTCTTGTCACTGCCAATTATATCTCAAAGTCTGATCAGAAATCATCACAATATTCTACAGGGTCCACCTCTGGACCTCAGCAGCGAGGTGGCTCTAACCGGAATCAATGACGCAATAACAACAGCACCAACAATTACCACACTCAATCCTCACGGTCCACTGTCATATGTGATTTCTGTCATATTCCAAACCACACTACCAAGGAGTGTCGCAAGCTGCGGAGGTTCCTCTGGAAACATGATGTTCAACCGGCAATGAACTCAACTCAAACTGCATCATCATCTAATGAACATTGAAATATTGCAATCTTACTTGCAGTTCGAGCATTGAAATTGCAATTCGAGCAGCCGTTGGTTTCAAATGAAGAGAAGGTGATCATTATGTTATATATTGTTGAAAATGCGTCGACTGTAGTTTCCTTTCGAGTGCACAAGTATAAGAAACATTCGACAAGCCTGCCAAAGCCAACTCAACCATAACATCTCAATTACTATCCTTTCGACTACATTAACAACATACACAATCCAACTATGACCTAATAATCATCAGATAATAAATAGTCGACCTAATATAAGCAAGCTTATACAACTGTATACAAAGTACCCTAATCCAGTAGCAGCGAACAACTGCAATTTCTAACATCCATTAAATTCAAATATAAAATTCAAAATTGCAATCTTAAAGGTAGGTCAAGTATGTTCAACTCACCAATGAAAAATGAGGCTCGACACGCACCCTCCTGGAAGATACGGTCAATCCATGTAGTTGCTTTTGGGGTTGTTGATGCAAAATTCATAAGAAGATACGGGAGAAACACCGAAGAGGCGGAATATGCTTCTACCGGTGTTGAGTGGCGAATTACGACGACAGATTGAGGAGCTGATGAATTTGACCAGCAGAGTTCTGGGAAGCGGAGAGGATAGGACGTCAATTATGTTCGAAGCTGAGACGCGGCGTTTTCCTTTGAATCGGAGAGGGATCGAACAACTTCAATAACAAGAAAAGGAAAGGATTTGTAGACGAAGCTTGAAAGAACAGAAGAAGAGAGAAAAATGTGGAGAGAGAAAAATAATAATAAAACAACGTTGTTTCAATGCTATTGTATGTAACCTAAATGCCATTTTCCTTTTTCTCTCTTTTTTTTATATTCCTCCGACTTTAGCTCAACCAAACAGGGCTTTAATAAAACCAGACAAATACATAGCCGAAACCTATATTTATTTACTCACTCAGATTTTTGAAATGAATACCGAGGAATGCAACCACCGGTGAGGAGACGTCGGATGCTCCGCCGCTCAAAAAGCCCTAATTTTGATGGATGTTGTCGCCAATTTCATGAATCCCATCTCCGCCACGCTCCGACCCACACTCTCATTCTCTCCCTCTTCCTCGACTTTCAGGGCGTTGTGCGTGTCGGCTCTGGACACCGACTTGACTCCGCCTAAAATCCACAAGAGGGGGGGACTCGGTGTCAAGGCTGCCGACGCTCAGCTCAAGGAGAATTGGTTGGCTTCCCTCTCCTGCCCTTCTCCCCAACCCAATCGCTTGAATCACGAAGAACGAGTTGCCGCTGGTTCCTCGAATTTGGTGATTGGAATCGACCCGGATCTTTCCGGGGCCTTGGCGGTACTGCGGAATGACACTTCAGGTTGCTCGGCAGAGGTATGTTGTGCTGGAGGCGCTCCAATTCAGCTTCATTTCATTACTTAGGTCATTTTCTCAGATAACATGCCGTATTACCGTGTAGACTTTGCTGATTTCACCACCATCTCTTACTCGTCGAGACATCATATTATCAATATTTACTCAGGCTGTGTTGGGTTTAGTGAAAATTTGAAGTTCGTAAAATTCAGTGTTTATTATTCTGGTTTAGATGGAAAATAGAAAAGAAAAAAAATTAGGCGGAAATTTGAGTGAGAAAATGTTTTAATTAGGCGGAAATTTGAGTGAGAAAATTAAGTGGTTATAAGCTTCTTCTATCAAGTTCAATGGATGAAGGTGATGAAGGACTGATACTTTCCTTCATATTTTTCGTCAAAGTTTTTCATGATAATGAAAAATGAAATGGATTCCTTACTATTTTTCTTGACATTTTCCTTTTAAAACCAAAGGGAAGATTAGATGAAATTTGTCAAGGGTTCTATTTCCTTCGCATTTTCCCTAAAACTTTCCTTTCCACCTAGTTTTTCTCTAAACCAAACACAGCTTTATAGATCGGAACAGCAACCCCATTGGATAAATGATGACAGCAAACACTGCTGTAACTGTTATTGTTATCCGTCTTGCATACTTCAGGTATTTGATTCTCCAACCTTGAAGGTACTGATTGGGAGTAGAGTTCGTAGACGATTAGATGCGCATTCCATCGTCAAGCTGCTCAGGAGTTTTGGGGCTCCTTTTGGTAAACTGCTGTTTGTGAAGCTTAACATTGAATATGTGTCTTCGAGGAATTAAATGTCATTCATATTTAAATTTTACAGACTCATTGGTTACTGGAACCTTCTTGCTCCAGGAACCACTGCGTACATTGAGCAATCTACCCCTTTTCCTCAAGATGGAAAGCAGGTCAGTGGTGAATCTTGTTGGAACGGCAGACATTGTCTAAATACAACATATATAATTTAGAAACTTAATATGGAAGTTCATTGATATAATGTAACCAGGTCCCACCCGTCACAACTTCATTTTTTTTTTGTTCCAAAATTAAGTGGTCTGGTTAAGTTGTAAAATTCCGGTAACTATTAAGCTATGTTTGGTTTAGGGAAAATTTGAGGGAAAGGAAAATGAAATTCATCATGGATTCCATTTGATTTTCGTTTGTTTGGTTTGGAATGGAAAATTTGAAGGAAAGTTTCAAAACTCCCTTTAATTTACCCTATATTTTCTTCTTATTTTCCATCCAATTTTCTTTCCCACAAATTTTTCCTAAACCAAACATGAAATTCTCCTATTTCTTCATAAAATTTTCTTTTCCAACTAATTTTCCCTTAACCAAACACAGCCTTAGGGGCTGGTTGGTGGATCTGGCCAAAACCGAACCAATTGTATCCACTTTTTGTATAGAAGCACTTCAAATACGACTCCAAATTTATATAATTTTGTTGGCCAGATTTGAATATATATAACATTCCTACATCAACTATAGTTTCTCATTTTTGGGATGGAAACTGTGTCACAGTCACATCGTAGCGGGAGTAGTCTTAGTACTTTTATACTGACAGTGTAGTATTTGGGTTGTTCAATACTATTCGTACTGTACAACACAACATCAAGCATTATATGATAATGCCGTTTTTCTTCCTGTTGCTTAGGGTTGGTGGGCTGGAGGTTTTGGGTATGGATTATGGATTGGTATCCTGGTAGCGTCAGGATTTTCAGTTACCCCTGTGCCGGCTGCGTTATGGAAAAATGAATACGAGCTCTCAGGAGGCCGAATGTGTAAGGTTAGTGGTACACTTTTGCTGCATTCTTGGAAGACGCCCCATTCATATTCTTACATCTGATGATGGCAGGATGACAGTCGGGCGCTTGCATCCACATTATTTCCTTCGATGAGTGAACATTTGAAGAGGAAAAAGGATCATGGTAAATATCTTTTGATGAATGAACTTTTTCACAAATAAAGTATCCCCTCTATTTTGAGCCCCTTGAATTTTCCATTTTTGAAACATGTGATCATGATCTTTTTTCTGTTGATTGCAGGTAGAGCCGAGGCGCTTCTTATTGCTGCCTATGGCAATGGTATCAGAATAAAGTCTAGGGTCACTGAGGCACGGGTATGTGACGCTGATCTGGAACTTCCCTCCCGTCCTATGCCTGGTCACACCGCCCAAGCTAGTCTGTTTCTTGAATTACCAGAGTCAGCTGGTGCAGCAGCTCTAGTATAACTAACATTCCTTGAACTACCTCATGAAACAGCACCAATGCAATCTGAAGGGCCAACTCCAAGCTTCTTGGGTGCTTCGAACCTAATCTGCACCGCATTTCATATGAGATATCTGTCACCTGAAAATGTCCGTGACATGCATGCTCAGTTTGTAACCTGATCACCTGAAAATGTCAGTGAATCCCCATCCTAGTAATTTATCAGAACTCCCAAGATTGTATTTATGTTTCATGCTCATGCTCCGAATCCTTCGGGGGCCTTGCGGTCAGCTCACACTCAGCTCTACCGTGAATGGGCATACTTGAACCAGTACACATTTTCTTCTTCAGATTTTTTCCTGTTCTCCACACTATTTTTCATTTAAGTACTAATATTTTATATAGGACAGGGCAACATTATTATTTTAAAAAACAGAAAAATCAAATAAATTGTCATTCATTGGCATATGATAGTAAAGAAGAACAAGTCAAACCAAGGCTAGGTTTTCCTTCTCTCAACCACAACCTTTTTCTTTCACATCACATCCTCTGCACAACAGGGCTCAAGAACAAATCAAACGAAACAAATCAAGTCGAAAAACGACAGCACCCAGACAAAGAATTAAGCCAAACAAGGGCGATGCACCATTTAGACTTGGAAGGGCCATGGCCAGTCCTTCAAATCCTGGTCGTGTCCCACCTTGGCGCTGCTCTTCGACCCGCCCAGAGTCACGCAGTTCACATCCCTCTCCACGTACGTGTAGTACTTGAGCACGAACGCCAGCACCAGCACCACCCACTCCAGGCAGAAG
>NQLW01000064.1:650434-679819 GCA_002312845.1 Kalanchoe fedtschenkoi | reverse complement strand
TCTATAGGCCGATCTGGCTTCTCTGAAGATCGAACTGCAGTGGATGAGAGAGAGTTGAAGAGGGAGCTGATGATCGATGATGGGAGTGAGAATGAGATGGGAGATGTGTAATTTATATTTACATGGAGAGTGGAAGTGAGAGGTTGGTGCAGCAGAGAGAACGGTCGGATTTTGAAAATTAGAACGTTGAGGGATTTGTGCGGCCGGTGGTGAAAAGTGCAACGGCTATTTTTCACTCCCGACTCCCGATGAACAAACGTCTACTATTTGAGTCATTAATGGGCTTGGGCTTGGGTCATACTTGAGGGTCGGGTATAATATTATGGGCCGTTAATTTGTTTGGGCTTGGACTTCTGAGACAGCCCAGTCCATCTCATAAGCCTCAAGTGCATTCTCTCCAATATAAAAAGCTTAAACTTGAACCATTTTTGTAAAAAAAAATATAGATAAAATGTTCACTTGACTAGTATTGCCAGAGGTGGGAATCCACCCAATTCCAACTCAAAATCCTTTCAATCAAAAATTTTTAATTTAACAAAATAACACATCAAAAATAGATAATTATATACCCTAACTCTATCACCTTCTTTGTACAATCATCCGATCAAGTCCCATTTAGCCACTTTTTTTAGTTAACAACACATCGAAGTGAAATGAAAAAAGGACAGAGTTAAGTTCTAAATTCCTTTTTGAATGTTAATGATTTAGTTTTCTTAGAAACCAAAGAAGTGTGAGAAAGATCAATCTTGATATAAAAGATCTAATATTCCATAAAATTAACTCTTTTTTGATTGTTTCTTTGGACCCGAATAACAAAAATGAATTCCCCTACTCGGTGGGACGAGATTCTTCTTAGTAATTACGATTGAATCACAAAATGCGATTCCACACAATTTGAACTACAAAATGAGTTTCTCGTCCACAATAAATCTAACAGTACTATGTTAATATAAAAAAAAAAGAACCAACTCTTCTTCCTCTACTAGGGCCCGATCGTCAGGAGATTAGCGTTTTCAGGATTTCTAAGTCTAATGTTTTCTTACAAATTTTGATCTCACAAATGAAAGGGAATGAGATGTGTGTGGGAGGGGAATTGAATCGACAGAAACATCCATCCATTATATCATATCATATCATCATAAATTGGATCCCGTGAATCCCATTTCAGATTTGTTGAGCATTATTAATTGCTTGCTTGCTGCTGATGTTTGGTGGTGCTTGACAGAATTGAATACGAAACACACACCCTTCGTGTGTGACTCATTTAATTCAGAGTTGAATGGAATGGATGGGGATGGGAGAGAATATATTTTTATTTTTATTTTTTTATTTCATTTGCCCAAAACTCATGTTTCCCTCGCCTCTCTCATTTATTGAACCCTTTTGTCTTCGTGCCAATCATCACCCCTTTTACTCTCTACTCTCTTTTCCCCATCAAAATTTACAACACAAACATATTTTTTGCATGACCTTAATTTCTTGTCAGCCTCCCACAACTTTTGGTAGTAAAATTAGACTCGTCATAGGTACCTCTTAGAACTTGAATCCGGAGATTGTTATATGCGTAACACTCAAATCATCAAGACCATTTTAAAATGTGTCGGGTCAATATTAACTCAAAGACACGATAAAACTGTTGTAAAACTTCAAAGTTTGCAGCCGCTTACGGCATTTTGGCCTTCAATTTTGTACCATTAGTAGTAGGTTAACATATTGGGTGAGCTGTGGATAAAGGCTCTATGGCCATGCTTTTATTGCTAATTAGTGGAGTTTTTTCATGGGTTTGAATCAATTACCTCTATCAAAATATCCGATTTATCGAGAGAGAATTGAGGACAAACCTTCCGTTTGATTATAGTCATATCAGATTTATCCGATTTATGCCCCGATTTGATTAAAAAAAATGTGGAGTTCGATTTTTTCGCCCTAGCTTTTTCAGACTCTTTAATTAAAATTTACTATGGACATTATCAGTGAGCACCTGACACAAGTCACTTTAATTTAACCCGTATATATTAAAATAAAATTTAAAATTAATCGGAAATTTACTCCTCTTGTCCTCTTTTACATGTCACTTAATCGAATTTTTTTGTCTACTTGTACTTGTCACTTAATAATTTTTAATGCATATTTAATATCAACAACTACATTTAAAAATTAATCAATTCTTTATCATAATCAATAAAAAATACATTCCTCACTAATAATCATCTATCAATTTACTTTTTGCAGGAATTTTTTCAAAAAAAATATTAACCACCTGCTTATTGAATTTATCCAACCGTTAATATTAATTTCATCTTAATTTACTCAAATTAATAGGAGAGAGAGTATCATTTTAACTTTGAATGTGAGAATTTCCAAGTTGACCATGTTTATAGTTGCACGTGACTCTGCTACTCGTCAAAAAAATGTAATGTTGTCCAATAATATGAGTGATGTTACGGGCTATATAAAAGGGCCCAATCCCTCATTTATCCACGCGATCGGACCTCCTCGGCCTTCCACAAAAACAGAACACTCTTCCTGTCTCTGGAGACAAGAAGCAGAGGGAGGAAGCTCGGCAAAAATTCCACAAGCGGCTGCCTCTTCAGCTCAATTTCCAATCCATGGAGCTCAATCACCAGCTATGGAGCGCCACAGATTACCACCACCACCACCATCAAGACATCATCAGGTCCTTCAAGTGCAGCTTCTGCAAACGAGGCTTCTCCAACGCGCAAGCGCTCGGGGGCCACATGAACATCCACCGGAAGGACAGAGCCAGGCTGAGGCAGCTCTCATGCAACGACGACGACCACGACCACGATGATGACGACACGGCACAGGAGCACAAGCACAGTATGTCCAACTACCATCATCGAATAAGGCGCTTGAAACGGTCCGGCGACAGAGGGAGGGAAAGTCATTCATTGCAGCAGCAGCAGCAACAGCAGCAGCAGCCGCCGCTTAATCTCTTCATCCAGGTGGAGGCTGGGCAGTGGGTGGCGGGGTGTGATGATCATGGGATGATGCACGGCGGGCACCATGATGAGAGTTACCATGAAGACGAGGATTTGTTGCCAGAATTGGACTTGGAACTTCGGTTGGGGCCCGACAGGGATCATAGGATGCCTGCTTGTCTGGGTACCAGGAATTTTTTTTGAATTTTGGTTTTCTTCGTGGGTGTGAATGTATCTAAATGGTGTAATGCTATTCTACTTCTCAATAATATAATATAATATATGATTATGATTATGACTCGGATCTAAAACGATGCGTTCTGATTGTTTAGTCTAGCTAGCCTCTTGCAAACCCGCACTTGAGAATTGAGATTGGCTGATTGGCACATTTCACAAATCACAGATGGTGGAGACTGGAAATTTTGCATTTTGACCATAAATAAATATAAAAATAAAATCACCTATTAGAAATAAAAAAAGTATAATATTATCATTAAAGTTTGCGTGATGAGGAATTTCATTTTAAATGAATTTTGGAGTCTCTCTATTTTTTTTTTCTAAAATTTCATTCCCAATATCCTTTAACTGTCACATCTCTACTTTTAGTTCCAACAAAAGCAGCTCCGGGCAGCCAAACGACAGTCAAAGCATGGGACAGGGGTTGCCTATGCTATATTACTCACAAGCCCAAAAGATTTAGCCATAGACATAATATGGCGTCTCAACACAGTTGTATCCAAGTCATGTAAGCTCATAGCTACATAATTCATCTCTGCCTTTCTTGGTGAAAGTAGAAGAATTCGAAGCCATTCAACATTTTTCCTTGTTAGCTTCATCTTCTCAACTTTATCTTCAAATCATGTCTAGCTTCTTCCACCAGCATTTGATTCAGGGAAGCTCTCCCTATAGTCTTGCACCCTGCAAAGGGCACTTTGAGTGTAGTAAGTGCTTGATCAATGGAGTCCCCTGTAATGTACTTACACGCCAATTACCGCAAGAAGGGCTTCCCACACCCCCTGTAACAGCTTACGTGCGCAGTTAATGGCGACACGAGTTAGAGGGCAGAACCAGTCCTTCCCAATCACACCCATACTGGAAAAGAAAGCTTCCCAAAGCTGCACATCCTCTGTTAGCTCAGGCATGCTATTACACGGTTTCTTCTCTCTTTTAACTTTTCACATAGATAGAGATAGTTGTTATGATTTATGAACAGATGATGCAAGGCAAATGAAAGTGGCCATAAGGAGGAAACACCTAAACAATCTCTCCAGTGGCATGAACAGATATATCCATATTCCTTAACAACAAGTAAAACCAACTATTTTCACTTCCAGATTAGTATGACTACGCTCATGGGCTGCTTGGCAGAGAAAGGTTATCAACCATGTCCAATGATTTCTTTAGTAAGCCTTTAGCTTGTTCGTTCTTTTCTAATTCTAGCTGATGAACAAGGTCTTTCCTGAACTCAATTTCTTTGTTGTCCGATGGAGGTGAGTGGCAGTATAGCTTAGTTACATCCAAGAGGCATTCTGATGCAGCAATGTGAACCTGAAATTCACACAAGGGAACGTTTATTGACAGTATTCGTTTTGGGTGTGGAATAACGACGCCACAAGACTATTAGGTAACCCTTATGCATTACCTGGGCTATTTTGACTATGCTTAAGCATTCCACAACTCTCGGGGAGATTGAGTCGAACAACTAAAGCAATGAGGAACCATAGTCAGAGGAAGAATAACGGAGTTATCAAAACTATGAATGGGGTGTTAATATAATAAAGTCCACAAATTACCTGGTGGATAAGAATATCAACAGAGGTCGCGGCTTTCGAGTTTCCATCGGAGTCATCCATCACGTCCAACCTTGCACAGAGTTCTTTGACACATGTGAAGGCTGCGACTTTAACTGCTCAGGGAAGATAATTTTTTGTGCATGCAAAACGAAATCAGCCGAATGCAATCGCGAAGAATAATTATTCATATAGGATGCAAAATAGGGTACCGTTCCATGAAGAACCAGGAGATAAGGAGGTCACGAAGATGTTTATCAAGCCTTCCTTTTGTTCCATTATATCATTCAGATGTCCAACTTGGATGCAGGATGCCAGGCAATTCAAAACTTTCTCTATGGGAGCAGTTGAGCTCTCTACCTCATTTGGTTCTGCACGGAAAAGTGACTCGATTCTCATTTAACCACAGTGACAGGGGCATGGTTTTACATCATGCTTTAACTGAAACCCAACAAAACTGTGCAGAAATGCAATACTAACCTTTATCGGTTGCATCAATTGCCAAGGCAGGCTTTGGGGCAGCAGCCAAATTGCTCATCTCATACAATAGAGGGAATACCAAATTGAAGAAATCCGGATTACCAAAAGCCTTAATAACCTACAGAAGACAACAGAAACTCGGGGATTAAATGGTCCATAAAGCCAACTCGAGAAAAGTTAAACTGTTAAGAGGCTATTTTTCTGAGTCAACTCTGTTCCTGCGGCACGCTAACAACATAAGCGACCTCAACTGTTATGTGAGGGGTAACCTTTGCAAATAGAAACAATGATAAGTCTGGCAAGTACAAAATAGCAAAACAATACCTGTTCGAGGCAAGAAAAAGCGGATTCTCGATATTTTTTTACTTTCTTTCTGCATGCAGACATTATGGAATTCAAAATTGTGATAGGAGCGGTTGGGTCATTGGCATAGATATCCTCATGTCCAGATGAGGAAAGAGCACCAACAGCATCTAAAAGAGCATCCTTTCCCTGTACAATTCAGGGCGCAGCGTACATTACACCTGATTATAACTATACGCAGAGAATAAACACAAACTATGACAGAGACCTTCTAAAACTTGTGCATCTTTCCTAATGATATGGATCACATGGAAGGTCACACCATCATATATTCACTTACCTCCCAAAGACGTCCAGGTAGTTCTTTCATGAGACATTCAAGCAAAATATGGTGATGAGAAGATAGAGAGTCCTTCAATATGTCACTGAGCTTCTTTGTTGCCAGGGCTGACTGCATTTTGCGTTTACGATAATTTATACTCCAAATAATAATATGACTACCAAATCCAAATTAATAAATCAAGCTTCATGACTGATCAAAAAAATTTATTTTGAATATCAATTTTGGCACAACTTTATGCTTAAGTTTCAGTCATAAGACCACAAGTCAACAATAGCTTGCAACTATCCATCGTGGTAGAATTTAAATGCTTATGCTTCACTGTCATATTGTTGCAAGTAACAAATGCAAAAACGCCATAGCTTTTACCAGCAGCCGAGTCAAGGAAGATCCTCAATTTTAAGAGGCCAGAATGACATGGGGAACAAGAAGAAAAATTACCTTCTTTTTACTTGCCCATGAAGAAGATTTGATCCCCTCACAAATTAGTGCAACGGTTTCTTCCAAGTATAACTTAAGGGTGATACGCTCACCACTGGTTGAGTTTTCCCACAATTCTTCAAACAATCCAGAAACATATTTGTCATCGTCAAACCTGGAAAATGATGAAAATTGAAATGGCTCCCATCAAATTTCGCATTTTAAAACTGGTCTGAGCTTAACATAAATATTAGTCGGAGCAGCTGGTAGGATCTGATAATACGAAACATTAACTAAATACATACAGTCGAACAAGCTCTAAGTTCAATCCCAGGGAATAATATTTTTAGAGGAACAAATAATGCAGTCTGTCAAGAAGTTTAGTACTGGTATAGTATCAGTAGGTATTTGTTCAACCTTGAGATGAAAATAACTGGCATGATGATAGCATAATATCCACTCATTATGTCAGTAGCCCTTGATAAATAGCTCATTAGCAAGATTGCGCATGCAATTTGAGCATTTCGATCACCATTATGCAAAGCTGCAGTGTCTTCGATTAATTTTTGACCCTGACTTTGGGGAGCATACTTCAAAACAAGCCCACAAGCACTTGCGAATGCACGTTTTGCAGCAATACTTTTTTCCTCTTTAACAGCTGGAAAAAGCAATCTTAAAAGTGTGCTTGAAAATGGTTTGATATCCGGTCCCACCTTCTGGAGCAAAGAGCTAATGAAACTGGCAACACCAACCCTGGAATGATAAAAATAATTCAAATGCAAGCTCAAGATTAGTTTCTGTCATTTTACATGACAGAAAAGGACCGAATATAAAAGAGCTTAAATTAGAAAATTCTTTTAAGTGTGGTTAACAGTTTTCATCCGGTTAAAATATGATCTTCAAATGATGGTCAAGGTTCAAAAAGGGCATTCATATCAGGAAAGGTGTAAAATGCAATATCAAATCTTATATGACTTAAGAGTAAAAGTTTGGCAAATGCCTGAATTAAAGTGTACACCTAATAGAAGTTCCGAACAGAGAAAACGGCAACCGAAATATGGAGGGAAGTTTGACACACGGAGAGTAACACAAGTATGAAAAAAGTAATATTCAGCTCTTCTCGTCTCTTCTTTTCGTTTGTCACGGTGCTTATGTCTGGTATATTTACTTCTTTTGTTATTTGTGTTTGTCCAAATATTACAGACATTTAATTCAATTTCAACTGAAGCAAATATACCTAGTATTAAGGCCAACTCCAGATCGGACCAGTTGAGCAAGACGAGGAACCAATAAATCCAGTGACTCGGTGTCAACAACACGTATGCAAATGTCGAGAGTTTCCCACATTGGAGAACCTTTAGCAACTGAAATTCGCAAATTCTCAAGCATGTCTGTTTTAATACCAGCATTTTCTGCATGCATCTGTCAGAAAAAAAGAATATTAAATCTCATTAGAGGTTCTTGGAAATACTTGGAGATGGTGAAATGTAAAGTGGTATGAACCTCAACATAATTGAGCCCCTGGTCCTCTAGACTTGATAAACTCTCAAGCATGCAACAAACAAGTTCAGGTAAATGGGGGCGAATTGCTACCCCTGCACCCTACGGACATACAATAAAAAATCAGAGTCAAAAGTCAACACATGATTCAAGGGAACACTATCGCGCCTCTTTGAAGAGAGATGAAATTTTTTGAGATATATACATATATATATATATGCCTTCAACAAGATAATTTGGATACACACTAAACATTAATCTAAGTCGCACAGAATAGAGAGAAACATTCAAGGATAATTCTCTCATGGAACTGATGATAAATATTGGAATTGCTGAATCTGCTGTCCTTCAAATATTTTGCCTGGTTCAGCTGTCTTTTGCTAAACAATCACACTTCCTTTCTCAATAAATAAAAAATGACTGGAATTGAAGATTCTATTTCAAAGGCAATCTAGATGTCATGATCCATGAATGCAGCCAGAGCCAACATTACAAAGTTAAGTCGTCAAAATACCAAAACAACAGAGATATCAAGCTTTTATTTATTTATTGAGTTCAAAGTTCTCCTTTCATTTATTCTCTATATGAGAATGATTTTGTTGCTCCATATAAACCCTCAAAGCTGATAAGTAACCAAATTATTGGTATGTAACCAATGAAAACAATAATAAAAATTCATTGGGTACAAAAATTTCATTTTCCGAATAGCATGCAATATTTTCATTGGCCCTATAAGTATAAATCAAACCAGGGAGTTCTGCATGCTGTTTTAGGGACTTATTTAGCGACAGCCCTAATCTGGTGATGGCCAAAACGTAGATTAGTTTGTTATAAGATTTTGAGCATGCTCATAATACTATCGCAGTATTGCTGTACAGAACTGAAGGGGGATACAACGAATTGATGGTAGGCTTCCTCCTTATTCTGTAATTCTAGAAATTTCTGTGAGAGACATGTCAAACGTGGCTGGTTACTTGTGTTGGTAATAGTGGCTGGAGAGGCTACCAAACGTGGCTGAGTTATGCCGCACTTATGAATATTGCTGTTAATTAATGAAGACCCTTAGTTGGTGGGGGAAATAGTTGACCATTTGATAATATTCCCTGCGTTTACACACTGTCCAATGGAGTGACTATCAAGAGGAGTGAATGAGTTTATATTGACACAGAAAAATCTGCTTCAACATGCCTTGCCATGTTCACAACTTTGAAAAGATAAGTTGGGTCGTTGATGCAATGCGAGTTTAACGTAGCGAGCATCAGATAATCCAGAATCATGAGGAACAGACAACTGCTCATACTACTAGTAAACAACTGTCCCTCGCCCCTTTTTCTTATGTTCTATTAGGCTGTGTTTGGTTTAGGGAAAATTTGAAAGGAAGGAAAATGGGAATGAAAATGAAATCCTCATAGATTTCATTTGGTTTTCCTCTGTTTGGTTTGGAATGAAAAAATGAAAGGAAAGATTCAAAACTCCCTTTGATTTACCTTAACTTTCCGTCCAATTTTCTTTCCCACAAACTTCCCCTAAACCAAAAATGAAACTCTCCCAACTTTCCCTCAATTTTCCTTTCCCTCTCATTTTCCCTGAACCAAATACAGCCTTAGTCTTAAAAGAAGATGCAACTGGCAATTTTTGTCCTTAATTGCCAATGGAGATCCAAGGCCTCCATCGTGATCAAGGCTACTGACACTTAGTAAGTGTCATGTCATATACTTGCTGTATCTCAAAAATTACTTGGCGTGAGTAGTCCAACTAAGCTGCCCAACAACTCTGAAGGAAGGTAACTCAACCTTCAAGCCAAAAGTAGTGTTGAAATATAGGGGCAACTGCAACCTAGGAACAGAGTTAAACCGTAAACAGAGACTCAGCTACGGGTGCCTATCCTTACTCAAATCTGGTCGAGCTTGAAATCCATCAAGTGATAAAAAATTCCGCAGTTTTGTTGTTGTTGTCTATTTCCTATTTTTTTTCGGTTTAATTCTCTTTTGTGCATCCAATAGTATAGTATTTTCAGGTTAAGAAATAAGATAAAAACAAAGCACTAGGCAAACCTTTGCTAGCTTCATCACGATACCAATAGATGCCTTGCGAATACTGTCAACTTTGCTCAATATTCCTTCAGCGAGCAACAATGGCAAAACTGTATCCATTGTTTTGCTTGCATCAGATGCCTCGGTAAGTGTGACGTCACAAAGCCTTATCGTTAGTGTAGTCACTGAGCGGCATAAACTGTCTCCAGATTTCCGGACTGTCTCCTTTATGTCATCCATGGCACGAAATGCTGCTGTCCAAATGTTCTTTAAATGCTTTCCAACCTATACAATGGAAACCCCAATTTAGCTGCATAGCACCTAATCTCTCAAATAGTAATAGTTCCACATAAGGGAAACAACCAACTTAAATATTAGATACAAATATTATTCTATTATGGGTTTAGTACATTTATACTTATAAAGGGGAGGGTTCTACTGAGAACACCCTTTTGGTGAGCACTGCAAATCCACTCTTAGCTTTTCAATTTATTTACATCAATTGTCCAAAGTCCATTTACTGGTTTAAATTCCGAACCCCAAACTTTGGACGTTTGATAAAAAATCCATCATGTGTTAAGATTTAGTTCTATATCGGATGTCGATACAGTAAAAATATACAAGTACATTATGGTTAATTAAGGCTTATTTTAATCATAATAAATTATCAAACGAACTTCATTTCCTATTGGACTGGTAACTCACAATCATATCGGACAATAATGACTCTTACTGCAAGTGATACAGTTATACCTGATCGAATCTTCTCCCTTGGATATTATCAGCAAGCGCAAGACAAGAAGCCTCGCGTGAACGCCATAGTCTGGATCCAGACTGCACAATTAGATCTTCAATAATAATGTCAAAGTACTCATCAATTGTTTTCTTTGAGTCTGCGACAAGGGATTTCCAGATGTGTGCCATTGCATCCTATTGGACAAATTGATCTCAGGTGAAATATTACAATAACTTGAACAACATCCACTTACTGTGTAGAGATTACCAGGTTATCATTTAAGGATAGTTTCAGAAGGAGTAAGGAAGAGTCCCATCAATCTAACAAATAGTATCTGACAAACATACCTGCACATTTTTATCAGGATCATACTGATAACGCAGAAGTCTTGGTACTAAAGATCGCATGTGCGGCTGCAGGGCGTCCCCAGCTTGTTTGGCAATCTTTGAAAACCCAAAAGCAGCACCTCTTTTCGAATTTAAAGAAGCTTGATGGTTAGCAAGGTCCATGAACTTATAAATCATGTCTGGCTGACCCATCTCATTAGCAAGGGAACAGAGTTCTTTATAAGTGCTTAGTTTCCCACCACCAGGATTCTGACCAAGGGCACCTTCTTGAAACACTTCAGAGTCTTCCACAAGCTGTCACACAGGTTAGTACTTCTTTAATTGTACAAAAAATAAATGAGCAAAAAAAGGAAGGTAAAGGAAAGAAAATTGTAGAGAAGTTGTGCATTTATTTTTGATGGAGAGCAGTCAAGCAGAAACTCTTTCAACAAAATTGATCTGTGACTATAAAAGGCATAACAGTAATTAACCTAACCTTAATGGCTCTTTTCCTCTTTCCAGCACCAGTCAGAGTGCTTACAAGAGCATTTACCAAGTTTTTCTTCATTTCCTCATCACCAAGTTCATACACAATACTCATTCCCTGAGAGGCGAGCTCTTGTGTGAGTTCATTTTGCTCACCAAGTAAATGGGAAAAAACCTCCTGCATCGACATGAAAACCCTTGTATCAAGATAAAAAGCAAGATATATTATAAGAACACTGCAGACTTAAATAATGTTGTAGTAAACTGCTCAACCATCCTCTCAAAATATAATCCATCTGAAAAATATATATAATAGTTCCTTACTTAAGCAGCGCACATACATTTTAATTAACTGTTTAGCCATCCTCTCAAATTGGAATCAATTTGAAACTTTTATGTTTTACACAGGGCACATGCTTTTTACATTTATATAACTTTTCAGACCTATCACCAACAACAATAACATTAAAAAAGATTGTGCCCATTTTTCATGATATGTATGGAACAGATGTATCATGGCGAACTCTTCAGAAAAGGGGTGTCTTCTACAATGGAATTAATAAGCGTGACTTTGAGAGTGTTTACACAATTTCTTATGTTTTAAAAACGATTCATCAAATAATGAGTCGGCACTGATATCTAACACTTATGGTGCAACACTCAGGCAGTTAACTGGAGATGACTTGCTGCAGAATCAATCCAAAGGAGATTAGCTGAGTAACGAGCAGCATTGAGAGAATATCCAAACAAAAATAAGAAGGTAATAAACTGATATTATAAGAATTGCCCATCCTTCCACTCTTACCAGTCAATGGCACTGTGTCATCACAAGCCATTTTACTACAACACCTTATAGAGAATTGAACATACAAAAAAACGTAACCTCGTCAAACAGAAACAAAGATAGTGGTATACCTGAATCTCAGGAAGCAATCTCTGTATGGATGGATGTTGACCACAGTACATGGTAAGAGATAGCAGCCACACAGTTCCAGCACATCGTTCCTCTTTTCTACTACTGTATAGTAGTTCATCAAACAGCTTTCTACTTATACTATTTCTGACAGCGACGTGAATCTGGACATCGTTTTTAGTTTCTTGATCAACTTCACATCTTGAGAGAGAGGAGCTCACATCACGGGTAAGAAATTTCGAACTCATAGACAGTGATGTATAATTTGTTCTGAGAATTTCATCTGGTGTAACTGGAACACCACCCCACATAAATGAGAGAGCCTCCCCTGCAGCAAACAGTACATCCTCAACCTGAGAAATCCCAGATAGAGGTTCTCACAGTCATAACACTCTGAAAACATATGAAATACAATGAACCATATTTAGGATACAGGAAAATGAACCCATGGTTTGGAGGTAATATGGCAAAATGACCCCTTCTACTTGCAAAATGTGGCACTTCTGTTCTGCACAATTGGTGTTTACACCCCTTGCCTAAAATTTTGTTTGATTAAATGAAAGAATGTCGGAATTCATATCTTGCATGTGATGATATATCTAACACAAAGCTGACATTTCACAATATTATCATGATTTAGGTGAGTAGTCACTTAGTTAAATCCACAATACACAAGATTAATCTAAAAACTAGAGAGATAAAGACGGTAAGCGGATAGATTTTGAAATATAAGGTATACATTATCATATGCAAGACACATGGTTCTACCAAATAATTAAGGCAATTTAAGTCAACAGGCATCACTGCCATTTATGCAAACAGAAGAGTATAAATGCCGCCTTTCAAAACAAAACCAAGACCTCAAGACGCAAAAAGTATTTTTGCGCATATCTTTAGTGGTGACGAGAGGTGCACACTTACCTTTGATCTGCATAGACCAAAAGTTAAATCGAGAGCCACATCTAGCTGCACAGATGATGTCTCCATCACGCAGATATGTCCTAGTGCAATGACAATATTCTGAATTGCCTTGATGTCATCACCACTTAGCAACTTGCTTAGTCTGTCACGGAGAGATACCAGGATGGGAACTGCAGTTGGAAGTAAAATGAAACATTATTTGTCTTTATTGATATAAGATAACCACCATACAGAACTGAGAGACATGTTCGGTAGAGAACAGTGAGCACGATATTGATTTCATCCTATAGATATTATTACCTGAATCAGAATCATTATCAACTGCAGGCAGAGGCACACGTAACCCAATATGACCTAATGCTTGCAGCGCAACAGAAGCCAATATAGGAGTCTCAGTACTAATAACATCCCTCAGAAACTTGATGATCTTTTGAAATGTCTCTGGACACTTTACATGCAAAAAACGTCATGCACAGACAATATGATCAGCTTCAATTCTTTGCTCGAACAAATAAGTAAAAATACCAAGAAAAAAATAACTGCATTATAAACTCTATATTATGTGGAATAGCACTGGTTATGAGTACAGACAATTCAAATCAACATCAACTAGCTGTCAAAAAAGCATAAAAAGTAAAATTCTCAAACTGTGAGAGAGATAGTATGAAATGCTACTGGCCTTATACGAAACTAGTATAATGGCCACATTATTCAACAACTGAGTTAACTGTAAATTGACCAGCAACAAATACTTTCACAACAAATTCTTGGCACCAACGCAAAAAAAAGAAGCTGCATATTTCACTCTGCCACCAGAAAATAGGTCACAAATAAAGAAAGGGTATGAAGCAAAGCTTACACCAAGATTTTTAGACAAGGATTCAGCCGTGACATATCCGATTGCGCATAACACACCATGTTGAGTTTCAAATCTGTATCATTTCAAAATAAAAACCAAAGTTTAATGTGCACAGATCCCGTCGATTAATGATAAATCTTGCATTATGAGCTAAGGCACATGTTAGAAATAAGAATACAAAATGCAAAAAGGTCGAACCTCAGATTCGGAATTCCACTAACTGACGACAGTAATTCACGCTGAAGATCGGATATCTCAGATGCAGAAAGAGCAGATGAAGCAATGCCAAGTAGGCGAGCAGTAGATTCGCGTGTATTAAAGTCTACATGGCCCAGCAATTGCTTCAAAAAAGTAATCCTTGTTCCCAATCGAGAAGCTATCATCTATAAAGAAAAAAACCAAATCAGAAATCGATATCAAGCTGAACAAGAGGGATA
This sequence comes from Kalanchoe fedtschenkoi, assembly GCA_002312845.1. Taxonomy (NCBI): domain Eukaryota; kingdom Viridiplantae; phylum Streptophyta; class Magnoliopsida; order Saxifragales; family Crassulaceae; genus Kalanchoe; species Kalanchoe fedtschenkoi. Next base: position 665,333 of record NQLW01000064.1, on the reverse strand, counting down.
CGAAGTTGGTTAAAACTAGCTAATACCTCCGGAAGATTGGATGCTACAACTATCAAAGCCTTAGTAGCATCACCGTGCAGCTCAATAGAACCCTCAAATGCCATAGCATGTTCTAACAGTAGAGAAAGGGTTCCAACTGAAGACAGAAACTCTGGCGCTACTTTAGAGAAGCTCTTTTCTCTTAACTCTTCCTCGAAGCACCTTAGTAAGAACTTAATCATAACCACATACGTCTTAGATGGGAATAAAAGGTTGAGGTCCCTGTGGTCTGTTGGATCTAACAGTTTTGGTTGCTGTTTAACAATAAAATCTAACATGTCCCGAAGCTTTGGGTACTGTACATCAGCATTTTCCGCTTCATCTTGTCGGAGGAAAAGGCCATCTAGCGCCATTTCCCTAGAGAAAGCAAATCATAGTTACTTTAAACAATAAAACTGTCACATTTAACTTTAGTACAAATATGCAAGCAACCAGTCATGGGATTTCCGACCATGACAGCAAGTCCTAAAATTTTGAATCGACATAAAAGATAATCCAAAGATTAAGTCTTAGTATCCAATAACACCCATTCAAACACTAATTTTTTCAAAGTTCGAACAACCCAAATTTAAAATTTCATTACCTAATATCCAACTTAGAATCAGCAGCTCCAAGCATACAGATAAACCTACTAGGACAATGCTTCCAATCAAACAACGACGTTGCCCATCTTACAGCGCAGAATCTTACTTCACTTTGTTCCTGCAAGCACCACAGCTTGGTCTTAGCACAAATAGATAGAAGATGAATTTTTATTGTCTTTGTAAAGTCAGTCATTTCTGATTTTTGATGGTACCATTTGACAGTTGTCCAAAAGAATTGTCTCTAGGGTTTGCAACACGGTCGCTGGAGCTCCCTGATATCAGCCAAAGTCAAATTCTAGGAGCAAAGACAAAACCATAAATTTCATTTATTTATCTTGTGCTAAGAGTAGTAAAAAACTTTATGGAGGTGAACATAGTGGCGGATGCGCTAACGACGGAGGCTCAAACTGGAATATTATTTAAAGGAGCAATGAGAACGACTGAGGCAGTCCAGAAGAGTATCGCAAGAAGTTTACATGGTAAACTTGGAGGAGAAAAACTTTTGCAATCCATCCTGTATCTGTCTATTACTATTTGGATTAGTGGAATATTTTTATTTTGAGTAAAGTGCTAAGTCACCTCCTATTTCTTTGTATCTGTCCCCATGAGGCAGGGTATTTCCTTTGTATCATTGGTCAAATATGATGCCTCTGCTCCTCTTTTCTTTTTTAAAAGAGTTCATTTGTATTGAATCTTCAGATTCACAAAAACAAAAAAAATGCAAGGATCTTTTCAAATTCGTTCTTTTTCTTTTGTAAGTTTCAGCAGATGAAACGATTCATTTTCAGGATTTATATATTCAAATACTACCACTAACAGCACTCACGCAATACTACACACTAGCGGACCAAAAAGAGAACTCTAATCCGCATCAGTGAAACCACACCTTGTAAGCAATGGCAAGGGAATTAGTAGCTTCTTGGATAACCAGCCGATATGAGGGTGACTCCAGTTTCAGAGCTTCAAAGAGCCTAACTGCCATATCAACCTTATCCCTGGAAACAGCAACCGTTATTTCCAGCAAAAAAAAAAATCTACAAGAAATTAAAGGAAAAAGGTAAGGGAACCTGAAAAGTTGAGGCATGCGCTTTGCAAGTAAACCGATTGCTTGAAAAGCAAAGTTTCTGGTATCTCTTTTAATAGTGTCTGAGTAGACATAAAGACAATATGTCATTGTGTTTTCCAGTTTTCAAGAGTCTAATTAGAAAGGTGCTCAGGGGACTCAGAGCCAACCTGTATCTGAATTCGAATTGCCATCCAGTAATTTTATGATTCCATTTAATATGAAGGGACCCATCAGTTTGAGCTGCTCAGTTTTGGCCTGAACATTTATTATATCAATGTCAACCGTAGCACATGAGTGTCACAAGCATTCCAATTAAAAAAAAATTCCAATTGTAAAGACATCTAACATTAATTTGCAGTGATCATTTTAAAATCAAGTATGTGAGCACGCCATATCATCTGGTACATTCGGTATCAAACAGAACTTGCAATAGTATAGTAACATATTTGAGGTAGATCATGCAGAATGTGGAGCAAGATCGAGCAAGAAAATTCAAAACCTCAAAAAAAGTTCCGTACATGTTTAAACACCCAAACCGTGAATTCCATGCCTAGCTGCTTCAACCTTAAAGTAGTGTCAGCTCCTATCACATATCAAAACTTAGTAAGTGAGGGTAGTACGGAAAAATGGATCATAGAAAACACTGCGAATGATTGGAAAAGCAAGTTAATGAGAAAAATTAATTCTGAGGTCGGACATCATGCAAGATGTTAGAGTTCATAAGGATTTACAGAATCTAAAGCAAAGAATACAATATAAATAAAGTCATGAAAGGCCCATACCATACATGCACCCAAAAATGCATTGCAGAGTTGATGGAAAACTGTTAGCTGCTGTGATGGATCGGCAAAAGATGGACATCAATTTAGCTCGTAAAGTAATACTTCCAGGCTTGACTTTCAAATCTGATGCAACATCTTGATTGCTCGTAGTACCTTCATGTAAAGTTAGGGAACGATATGAAGCGGGAAAAAACAGGTTTTCAAGACGCTGTGGAAAAGCACAAGAACGTAATACGACCTACTGCCTATTTTAAATCCATTATTGGACTATCCAAAAGCAGAAAAGTACCAAAATTTAATATGAATTACGACCATATTTCAAATGCAGCACCAACATTAAAATGCGTTAAAAACAATTACAATAAGTTGCTTCGGTACTGAAATTGCAACAACATTCTCTAGCACATTGCGAACTAAGTTGTGCTTGAATGAAGGGGAGCTGATGCTAACAATAGGACCATCAACAATAGAAATGATTTAAGAAAGGAAACAAAGGGAAATATGATTTAAAGATTACATTACTATAGCAACAAAATACAGATGACCAGAAATGAATTTTCTACCATGCCTAATGAAAAGGAGGTTACCAATAAAAAGAGAGAGTAGTCGTTTAATCAAGTCCGGATCATCCAAGTTTGCATTGGAAGCCTTCTTCTTTAAGAGATCTTCCCCTCTCTTGACAACAAGCTCTTGACTGAAAAATTTAACCATCAAAAAATATAAAATCAACAACCGGATCAAAATGTGGGCTGGACTTCAGAGAGAAAAAAGCAAGGCACAGAAGAGATCTGTGAGCTGATTTGTGGTGGAGATGTAGTTGGAGTTGGACACGACATATAGCCAATAAGAAAGCACAAAATACCAATCTGAAGAAGCAGCCATGTAAATCGGATAGACTATCTCAGAAGGCAGCTCCATTGCTTCAACTACATTCAAAATTCCCAACTGCCACAGAAGATAGGAAAAAGTATACACATATAATATAGAAATAACCTCAAAATGTGAGTAAGCGCAACAATATACGCCATTTCTCATCTAGAGCAAAGTAATCGATTATTTGATATATAATACCTTTCTACTTAAAAGAGCATCCTGCTTCAATGGCTTTTTTCCATCAATGCGATTACTTAGGTTAATAGAAAGCCCTGGTGCACATCCGTTGCTAAAACAGAGGAGTAAAATCAGCATATGATTAGAGTGTGAAGAGAAGCTACCAATGATTAGCATGATTGCTCAAAAACATGACTTCAACCTTTCAGAAGGAGGCTGATATAAAATAGTATGCAGACAAAATTCAAGAAATAGATCTCGGTCCTTCGAAGTATTTACTAGTTTGTATTGTTCAGCAACATCATCGACAATTCCATTTGCATGACACTCACCTATCACCTGCAAGATAACATAGCACACAATTATAAACAAAATTTGTCAAGTATTTGCAACTTGAAGTATACATTATAGTAACAAAAGTATTGTAACTAGTTCCCAGATAGAGTACAATTGCACATAGTGCAGATAGATCAAATACAAATCTATCAGCAAGATAATAAATTGTTTTGTCGAATAGATAAAAAATATATCATACGTCAATCACATGACACACAAAAGTTCGTCATGTGCTAACACATGCAACACAACCTTCATCAATATGATACTCAGCCGAAGTGATTTGACCGGTCTGTACCATTTATAGTTTAGATTAGGTTGTTTCATATATGCTACATTTAAAAACGTAGACAAGGGTTCGATCCAAAACAACTTACGATGAGAGTGGAGAACTAAAACTCAACCATGGATCAGTTTAGCGAGTTTATATGTTCATTACTTCAAAAAAAATAATCAATCCATAAGCAACATATCACATGATAATTTTAGAATATAGCATTTATCAGTTCCCAAACATAATATCTAGTTATTGATAATACAGCCATATTACAATCTCAAGTATCATGCATGCAATCACTTTGGTTTCACATTGAAAAATGCGCCTTTTATAAAAAAAATGCTTGTGTATAAAATAAACCGAATCATAATATTTTCCATTTTAAATGTTCTTCTTAAATAATTTTAGTATTCTTTTTCGTTAGCTTATTTTATAATTCTATTGACGATATAGCAGGCATGCAATAGTCGATTTTGAATTTGTTTTCCTTCTTGAAGTATTACTTAAATAGTTAAATTAGAAGTTGAGCTCAAAGAGAAGAAAAGGCCCGTTTTTACATTCCAATATATATTTATTCTAAATGGTCAGAGTAATATTACTAGTTTGTTTAAGTAAATAATACAAAGTGATCAATTTTAACATATTGAATGACATCTGGGAAGAATAAATGTATTAAAACATAAACACTGATCTAACAAGTAAGTCAATGAAGTGGCAATACGAGGATGCATATCTCACATTTGAAATCAAATTGAATAATATGTACATTTCTGCATATCTCATGGGATAAATAATTTTTTTTAAAAGTATTCCATGCATCTAGTCATCCACCAATCAACAAATCGAACATAAATTGAACATAAGTGCAATGCAGATCACAAACACTCATTAAAATAATCAAGATAAATCTGTAAGATCAAAGAAGAGAGAAACAATGTATATATAAGGATAACCGAAGCCTACCTTCATTACAAGTCTCAGCAAAACCTCTTGGTGCTGATTCGGAAACTTTGAGCTGTTGTGCAAGACAATGGGTGCCATATTTTTCTTTTCCTGATTATATATGCATTACATCACAGAATCAGTAAGAGAGTCCACCGACTGAATGATGCACGCCTAAGTAACGATTCAGATATGACAAGAAGAATTTATACCTCGAGAGGGGCCCGCTCCATTGCCATTTCAATGTATAAGATGCAGAAGTTCTTGACCATTCCGTTTGAATTAGTGTCCGAATATATTGTCCATAACTCAGAGAGAGGTAAACCAATCTCAGGTTGGTGTTTCACACGCTTATTTATGTGATTGAGGATCTCAAGCACCTGTCCGGAAGATTAAAAAATGACATCTTTTTATTCCATAACTAATAACCTGGAAATTTGCCAGCGATAAATATTACACTTAAAAAGAAATACAGAGTTAATTAACCATGACAAAATGACTAGCCCCATAAAATAAAATAAAATAAAACTAATAGCATTTAGAAGCAAGAAATTAATTTGGAGGGAAAAATCACTAGCTATCTGACAAGTTAGTTGAACCCAAATCGGATACACACAAAGCTAATACACCGATACGATAGTTAAGTATACATAAATGGAGTGAAAAATCAGCAGCATCACATACTTTAAGGATTTAAAAGAAATAAATATGTCAATATATTACATGGGGTATTATACCATAGGTCCGTAAGTGATAAGTCCATGATCAGATCAGTTGTTGGAAAAAAAAACTTTCTCAGGGAACCTCAGAACGGTCTCAGAGAATTGAAAGCAATCAAAACCATTTACTAGTTGATTTTCTCATGCAAATGAAAACCCAATTCTCTCAGGAAAGAAAGAAAGAAAGAAAGAAAGAAAGAAAGAAAAAGCTGATTACGCTCGTGAACGAATGATTCGTTTCGACCCCGAAACTGACTGCAAATTCAAAATTCACCAAGAAAAAAACAAAAACCTTATTGCGGACGGTTATTGACGGGGAGGACAGAGCTGAAATCGTGAAAGGAAGCAGCTTGGCGAGTAGGGATTGGAGCTTGACATCGTCGCAGAGGGCTAATCGAGTCAACATTAGGTCAAGTCTGTCTTCCAATTCGGCGTCGGAAGGTGACGACTGCGACGAAGATTGCGCCATGGCTCGCTATCTTTTCTTGTTTCTTGTGCAGCACTGCAGTAGTCTTAACCCCTGCGCCTGCGTGCCTTTGAAATATATCACGCCGACTTCTGGTAGTGTGCGGTACGACAACATTTTAAAACTAGCTAATTTTATTATTTTAATTAGAGTTATTTTTTAATCTTTGAAAAACGAATATATATTGTGAGGTAGTATATAATTGTTTGTTTAAATGACGTTTTGTGTAATATATTTGGTTATATATAATCACATTTATTTTGGTGAAATTAATAATTTCAATTTTTAAAGTTAAAATTTATTTTTTATGATTATTAGTACTTATTTCATTTGTAATCAAACACATTAGATCATTATTAATTATTCTATACTGCTTTTTAATCCGGACTATCAAATGCATAGTTATTAAAACCGGATCGGGAGTCGAATCGGTGCGAGCTCCGGTTCCCGATTTACCGGTGGCTCGGACCGGTTCGACCGGGAGTGATTTCTCATAATTATAAATATATATTTAAGTAACAAGATAAAAAATCACCAATCTTGACATAGTCTAGTGAAAGGAGGATTGTCATAGATCATGAAGATCTAAGAATCGATTCCTAACAAGCCCATATTAGTTTTTATTAGCATTTATGATTAATTTTATTAATTAAGATGGTAATTATATTAATCAAATGTTGAACCGGACGATCGGGTCCGGTTTTAATTACTATGATAAAATGTGTGTTTAGTGTGTAGTTGTCAGTAAGAATTTTGATATAAAATTTGGATTTTTTTTGCGTGGTGTTTTTAGACTTTTAAGATTTGTAGGATTGTGAAATGATGTTTATGGAGTTTGAAACATCCTAACATACTAAAATATGAAATTCTAAAATTCAATCTTAAAACTCTCAAACTAAAATGCTAAAAATTACAAAATTCATAAATCCAGACACTGATAAAAATTCATACATTATTTTAATATTTAACTTATATGTTCTTACAGATATATCCACCAAATCTTGTCATCACTTAGCGTGCATTTGAAAAATCAACCAAAAAATTAGAAACTTAAAATAAATTAATAATTATATGTTTAAAACTATTGGGATATTCATAAACAAATGATAATTAAAATAATAAATTTATGAAATTATACTTAATTTATATTTAATCAATGTAAAATGTAGTTTGCTGAATGGCATAATGAATTTCATAAATATTAAATAATGTATGTTGATGAAACTAGTTTTCATTTATAAATAAATGTTTAATGTTAGAAAATGTCTAAATGTATATTGAATATATGATTATACAATAGTAAAGTTCCCCGAGCATAGTTATAAAAATTGGATCGGATTGGTTGGTTGGGCCGTGATTGTAATTACCTTAGTTGGTTGAATCGAATTGAATTGAACAGTTCATAGAAAATCGCTCAAATCAAACCATTTAAGAAGAATCGGTTCTTACTTAATATATAAATTATTAATCATCAATTTGATAACAACGTAATTAATGTTCAATTAATACAAAACAAACAATCAGTTAGTGTTAAAATAGCATATAAAGATTTCAATCGTGATGTATTTTAATTTCCAGCGATTTCCTTACCATTAAGAACACAAATTATCTTAAATTTATCAAACTTATTTATACTTCAGTTGGACCAATGGTTGAACCGACCTATCTGACGGATATAACCGCTAAATCGACAAGGAGAATTGTGGGAGGTTTGATCTTCGGTCCAATTTTAATAACTATGGTTTGGAAGTTCGGGTGGGCGGTGATGCTTTCTATACTCTGTAGTAGTGGCGATTTCAAAAATTTAAATTCTAGATAAAAAAAATTTCACTATCTCAGCTACTATACGACCCGCTTTTCCGCTACGTGATTCCGTCTGCTACTTGTGGCGTACAGACGACAGATAATTAAATAAATTTAACTTGACTCTTTATGGTTGAATATTGTGATTTGAGAATGGGCCATGGCGCAGCTGGACATCTCTTTGCAAGGATATGATAACATCCTCTGATGCATCATGGAGACTTGGAAAGACTTTATATAACAGTAGGATAACAAACTTGCACTCACATATATTTGAGTGTTGGAAATTTGTATACAATGTCAAAATCTATAGCCTCCGCAAACGCAGCTCGACCTGAACCAGATCCTACTGTTACAATCAGCATGGCAAATAAAAGGATGCCGCCAGCTAATGGGTAATCCTTTCAGCTGATAATTATAAACAGAGACAAACTTAATTTACAAGCTGCCACGCCACGCCACTCCACTCCCCAACTGGGTCGATTTAGTTCTGTCTGTCACCAGGTCCGGCGAGAACAATCTGAAATTTCAAATGGCCGGGATTGAGAGTTTTTTTTTTTCAAAGAAAGTTGTAGGGAAGGTAAGAGAGACGGCCGCCTATTCTTACATTGCAGTCAAAGGCAAATCTGCGAGAGAGCATGATTGCAGCATTCCTATCCCTGTCTGATTCAAACGCCAAGATGAAGTTCAGGCCTTCCTTAGGTTGCCAGAATGCTGCTTGGGGCGCCGCATTACCACCGCCTCTCACACCACAGAGCTGATTTTCCAAGATGGGGTGAGTTGAAAATAAGCATATTGTAATTTGATGGACATTGGAGAAATTAAATTATCTTCACCTGCATTGAGGATGTGTAGTTTTCTTTTACCACTGTTGACTTCCCTTTGCAGAGTTTTATTCTCATTTTCCCTACATGAAGCAGGTGAATGGAGTCGGACGGATATTGTTGGCCATTCATTTGACTTACGACCACCTGTCATGATGCCAGATGGAAAAGCTAAGTCAGGCAGAGATAACAAGTTCCAAAAATATTCAAGGATTCATTGACCATGTGAGCTGTATTCCCCTAAAGAGTTCATTTACCTTAAACTCTGTATCATTTTTCCGCGCAAGAGACTCCACGTAACTCCCAAGACCGGGAGCTGCATAAGGATATCAGCGACTGAAAGAAATCAGTCTCAGAAAAAAGTATTGAGTCAACGATTCACACAAGTATTTTTACAAAGCAAAAATTCTGGAGTAGAATATAACCTGGTTCAACAGGACCAGTGGTAGTTAGCCTCACTAATTGGCCGTCAGAAATAATCTCAACTAGCAGAATCTGCCCAACATCAAAAGGCTCAGGAGCATAAAGGGTTTTCGTTGCGCCTGATCAAATTGAATACTTCGCATCAGATGCTGACGACAGTGGAGAAAGAGCGAGAACAGATGCAATAACTGAATCAACAAACCTGAGATGAGCTCCTTGCTCATGTCACTGGATACACGGTACCACTGAGCAGAGCAGGCGGATAATTCAGGAGAAGTATCAGAAGTGCATCGAATTTGCAAGAGTGACCCCAGAGCTTCAAAACCATCTAATTCATACAGGTGGGATTCCCTCTCATCACGACTCCTTCTGCAGATCGCTAACTGCAAAGGTTAAGAAAGAAAATTTAAGAAGCAGGCAAGGGTAGAAGCAATTTATTCAATTTTTCCATTCCCACAGTTTAAACATTTTTATTGACCAGACCAGACGTGTTTTGCCATCAAAAACAAGAAACTAGAACTTACTTGCTCAATACTAAGATTAATATGAAAACATTTTATGTAACCCATACTAGAAAAAAAAAGTTAATATGCTGCCATGATAAATAGGATTGAAGATTTCGAGGATCAACCAAAGGAATCGATATAGTGAGTCGACTCTGGTTTCTTATAAGAGAATTTTGTAAATGTAGCATGGCAATTTGCATGATGAGAAGTCCACTTCTGATTACAAACCTCTTTCTGAATTTGGAGAGACTGCTTATGTTTCTCTACAAGCTGAGATCTCAATGCTTGAAGTTCATGTTCCATATCCATAACCTACAGTTCCATAGTTAACATGCAGCTTCAAAAGAAAATCATAAGTCGAGAAAGCCAAGTGTACTCTGAGCATCTCCCATATAACGATAATTTCTTTTTTTGGATAATCTGTATTTCAGTTCTCTGTGGTGAACTGATTATGCAACATACTAAAGTTGTAAGTATACCTAATTTAACTCCATACGAAAAAAGACGCCTATAACCTACAAATATGGTAATGTGTTAAAACAAAATGATTCTAAAACCATACACACTACACAAAATGATGTAGAAATACTGATGTCAGTTATTCATTCATGTTACTATTTTTATCACAAACGAAGTGTAAAAAAGAAATACATCAACTGATCCTCCCTTCTAACGAATTAGTTAAATGCAAGAATCAGCATCTTTCTGCGAGGGAAAATACGAGTTAATGACAACTCGGTCACCTTGCTAGGTCTTAATGATGTCAGATATCCATCTTTGTTATCATTTATTACTACCAAAGAAAGGCGAAAAGGAATATATAGACTGATTCTGCCCTCAAAGGAAATGATAACTTGGTTACCTTGCTGGGTTGATGCAGCATTTTGATCCGACGTGCCTCTTGAACTTCCTTCATTAATTTATCCATGTCCTAGATCAACAGACATTTGGTGATAGGCAGAAAACTGGATAGTGTGTCTTATGACTCCAAATTTTAATTAAAATTCTTATTTGACTTTGCGCTGAAGTTTTCAGGCATACCAACTAAATTTCCACGATAACAAATGAAGCTTCTTGCAGAAAAAAAAAACATTTTTGATATTTAATACACAACACATGGACGTTAGCAAAACTAATGAACCTGTTTCCCCGAGGCATCAGATAAACGATCTTGTTCTTGAATGGCCGCTTCTACTCTTTTTACTGCTTCTTTGGCTTTCTCAATTTCCGAACGAGCAAATGCCCTTTCTTCTTCAATAATTTTCTTAGCATCTTCAGATGCCTGAAAAGATAATCAGATTTTATTACAATAGATTTTAAAGATAATATGATGTGTAAATTTTAATTCTATCACCAGAGTGTATGGCTTATAACAAATCTCATAATCTGATACGTGTCAGGTTTCCAACTACTACAATGAACGTCCGCCCCGTAAAACACAACTCAACACTGAATATTTTTCATTACTGAATCATTTTTGGATGCACTAAAATTGAAGATAATTATCTTCTTCGCAAGTCAATATCCCTTACCTGTTTAAGAATATTTGCCAACTTTTTTGCTTCTACCTTTTCTTGAATTAACTCTACTTCCCTTTGAGTTAACTGAACTGCCAAAGCCTCCACCTGGAAAAAGTAACAAAATTTCATTAGATTTCCACGAGCCGGAAAGAATTGAATTAAGACGTCATGTAAGTCATCATATATCGTTAAAGGGATAGCATTCCACGTTACACGAGTATCGTAACAAGTTATTAACTGATTCGCTCAAGATTCTTAGCTCATAACAAGGTATAACTGAAAAGGAAAGCACATTAAACTAACCAGGGCTATAGCTTCCTCAGTGTCATCCTTATTTTTTCCAACCACTCGACCATTAAGGGATTCCAACGAGTCCCTAAGCCTCTTTAGAATAACATGCTTTTCAAGCGAAGTGATGTCTCTCAGTTTATCCTGCACTTGTACATGAGATAGACATCAGACATAAAAGAGGCACAAATTTGCAAATTGTACGAACTATTTGTCTCACTAAACCTAAAAATTGATGGAGCCTCTCTTTCTCGGGGTAGAGTAAGTTCCTTACTCGCCCCTCCAGTAGAAGACAGACACACTTTATTGCACGGTGGCAAATGAGAGATAAATACTAGCTAAGATCGCAAGAATACAAACTCAAACCACTACGTAAGGCAGACCTCCTTTTCCAGATTCGCTGCAGAGACTAATCCTTTCTCAAACTTTTTAGCAAGGTCACGGACTGAGAGCCGTTTGTGCTGTTCCAACAGAAGTGCAGTCTCCCGTGCAACAGCTTCTCGAAGTGGTGATATTTTAGCTTCATCCTTGACATCAATGATTTCGTTATTAGCTCCAATTTTGTAACTAGGAAATTGACGAGTCGCAAAGACCACATCAGCTGACACTGCTGGCACTGCCTCCATTTGCATTGTCTTGAACTCGCGACTCACCCTCGTCATCCTCCAAAATCAACTAATTCGGACAGTCAATACAAAGATAGTCATTATGAGTATGATGATTCCAACTGACGCATATTCCAAAAAACTTCAGACAATCATCCTGGAGTAAACTAGAGTCTAGAGCTGGTAAGTCACGGCCACGCCAATGAAAGAACAGCTAAACTCAGATTTGGGCACAATCACTTATAGCATCGTATAACCCAGATTGTAAGCTGAGATTTCACAGGATGAAACTTCAATAAGTCATCATCACATCAAGAAAGTGGATAACACAAAACCTCAAATACAAAACCTGTTCATGAAAAAAATAAACCACTTTCTTCCAAGACAAGATTTATGAAGACAGACTGAGCATGCATATAAGACGGTTACAGGCTCACATAAGTCGCGTAGTAGTGTGACATATATGAAGTCCTAAAACCCTAATTTCTGCAAATTCATTTACAGAAAGTAAAAACGGAAAAAAGACTGGACGAGTGCAGAAAGGCAGACACAGGACAAAGTCAACGAAAGTCAAAATGACAAGAAGAGCAGAGCTTACCAGGTCGTCGAGTACAGTAAGGCAAGTCCGATGAAGTCGCGAGCGAGGCAGGCTGTTCCTCGGAGTGCGGCAAGAAAAAGACAAATGACGAGGAGAAGAAGGAGTAAGAGGAGGATACGATTCGAATTTGAGGTTTAATATTGTTTGTCTCATTCCATATATTCAACGGATTCGAACCAGAAATATATGAATATAATTATTCATAATAATAATAAATAAAAATGTAAAACGCTTCTGGCTGACGTTTTTTCATTTACTATTTATTATCAGCTGGCATAAATTTTTAGAAGAGCCAATACGTGATTAAGATTAGTAAATTGAGAAATCAAAATCTAATGAATAATCTAAAAAGCTATATTTGATTTTTCTAACTCTAAATTCGGTCCGAACCGAAAAATGATTCTTAACCGGACTGGAATATACCTAACCGAACCGGATCAATGGATTCCGGTCCGATCTTCGGTCCATCAATTTTATGAATTCCGATTTTCGGTCTGATCCAAATCTTGAAAATTCCGATCCGGACTGGAATGGACCGGTTTCACATTTTTCAAGTAAAAAAATATTTTTAGTATGATATTTATATTTATCCATCTTAAAATATAAATAAAATAATTATTTAATTATTATTTTCATGAAAGTATTTATTTTTTATTAATTCAGTCCAAACCGGTCCGGTCCAAATTCAAAATTTTCTGGTCCAGTCTAGACCTATTAAAATCTGGTCCGGTCTTTGGTTCTTAAGATTCCGGTTCTGGTTCAAACCAGTTCCGGTCCGGTTTTAGACTGGTGAACACCCCTACACCCAGATGGTGGTCAAGTAGCAAAAAATTTTGTCTGTCATTCACAAGTTTTCGAATTCGAAACAATACGCGGGTGGTTGGGCGTGCATATTTTCTTTGTGTTTATTATACATATTGTTAAAAAAAAACTCTATCATTGTTAATCTTTATTTATTCTTTTTTTTAATATTTTAAATTTAAATATTTGATCATCAAAAAATTCGAATAGTTTATCATAAACCATTTCCATCTCACAGATCATTATTATAAAAGACGTTCGCCTTGCCATCTAGACAACCAATTAATCATCAATTAGCCATCTAGACGGACAATTATTACAGTATTTAATGGCTAGACGGACAATTATTACAGTATTAAAAATTTCAGTTTTAATATGTATTTTCCTAATATTAATTATTAAAAATATATTATTAATTTATATAATTCCGTCTAATTGTCCAATTAATTTCATGGCTAGACGTTATATCCGTCCCTTAAATCTCTAATACTCTTTTACAACACTATGAATAACACTGACTCACCACTCACCACTCACCTAAAAATACTCCAACTAACAGTCCTCAAAATCAGCACTATCAAACTTGAAAACTTGAGGCGCTAATGGTCTTTGCTTTTTATTCTCTTTTGAAGAGAAGGTGGATTTATTCAAAGAAAGTTACAAAAAGGGAAAAGAGCTTGATCCTGAGAATGAAGACACTCAGTAGTTTTACAACATCAGTCCTCTTGTTTATCCCAACACCATCTTAAACGCACATAGCACATTTCAGCTCTCGGTATTATTTTACGCATTCGAGAAGCCCGAATGAACCACAGCGCGACGTTTCATTTGATTGATGTCCTGAGCACCCCGCCGCCACTGTATCCAAATGCAGCATAGCATCCCTCTCCTCCCACTCTTACGCTTCAACTGTACAATCTGTGGCCTTCATGAGCATAAAGGCAATCAAAAGATTGAAACACTAAGAAAAAAAAAAGTAACGGAAGGATAGTCTGCGTCCCCCGCCACGTGTTATGATATCCAGGACAAGAAATAATACTCACCTTTATCTGAAAGAGTAGAAGAAGTTGACGGTGTCTTTCAGTGCTTGTATAAACGTATCAACATCTTCTATCGTGTTATAGAAATACAAGCTAGCTCGAGCACTTGCATTCACTCCCAAGTAGCGATGGAGGGGTTGGGCACAATGGTGACCGGATCTTATAGCCACCCCGTGCTGTTGCAAAAGCAAAATGTCAGCGGTGGATTTGAAAATAGATTAACCAGCCTG
>NQLW01000064.1:629626-650360 GCA_002312845.1 Kalanchoe fedtschenkoi | reverse complement strand
CAGCAGTTCCATTTTCCCAAACAAGAACCCAATGCCTGTAGGCCCACACATCTGAAACATGTTTATTACATAACTATGAAGAGGAATGATGATAATAATGCATTTCAATTTTGCAATGCCCTTACCTTGTGGGAAGAAGCAACTAGAAAGTCGGCACCGAGATTTTGTACATCAACCGCCATGTGGGGAACACTTTGACAAGCATCTATCAGAACCTTTGCCCCAACATTATGGGCCAATTGCACAATATCTTCCATAGGAAGAACGGAAGCTGCACAAATGAGGGATAAAAATTTTAATAACTTTACACCAATACTTTATTAGTCAAGAGACACAATAGACTTGAAGCAAAACGTTCCTTTTTGATACAATTATGTTTAAGTGAGATTCATATATCTTCGAAAATTGTCTTAGTGACCAGCAAGAGTTGGCTCAATTGGTAAGGGATGTAGACATCCACCCAGGAAGTAGCATTTGACCGTTCATAGACACAAGGAGAAACACACAAGAGTAATAATGAAAATAAACCACCAAATGAAATTCGAAGCTCCAAAGCGTGAGGCAGGGCATAGAGCTTGTTCACATGCAGAAAGTCACACTGAGTCGGCTTACCCAGAACATTTGAAACATGATGCATGACTACAATCTTGGTCTTCTTTGATAGCATCTCCTTCAAACTTGCAATATCAGGCACTTGATCTTGGTCAAGAGTCACAAACTTGAGAGCCGCACCAGTTTTCTGAGCCACAATTTGCCATGGAACAACTGCACTATGATGCTCAGCGACAGTGAGAACAATCTGCAAATTAAATATGACACGAAAGAAGAAAACAAACGTAACATATACTGAAAAAACCCATCCATTGTCAGTTGGAGGGAGAAAAGGAGGGAGGCGAATTACGTGCAACACTAAGACATAATAGAGATACATAGTCCACTGCTTTTAAGTTTTAACCAATGTCGGTAAATGGAATAACGAGTAACCAACTAATAAACATGGATATGCACAAGGTTTGATGCGAGGGAGAGTACCTCGTCGTCAGCCTGCAAGTTGGACATACCCCAAGAGTATGCTACCAAATTGATAGCTTCAGTAGCGTTCCTGGTAAAGATGATTTCTCTGGTGTGTGGTGCATTGATGAAAGAGGCTACTTTTTTCCTGGCAGACTCATATTCATCGGTCGCCTTGGCACTAAAGAAAAATGAAATAGAGTGATAGAGTTGGCCAGGATGAGAATCGCAACAAGGGTCATTGCAGAGTTTGGAAAAGTGATACGGTATATACGTATACCTCAAGAAATGAATGCCGCGATGCACATTAGAGTTATAATTCTGATAGTAGTTTTGCAGAGCTGTGAGCACTGCGGTGGGCTTCTGAGAGGTGGCAGCATTGTCTAGATAAACAAGCTTGGATCCGTTGACCTCCTGAATCGAATGAAAAAAAAACATTTTTGATTTTATTTTCTTTAACCCAATAGGTAAAAAAGTCTTCCTTCTCATATTCATATAATTTTCTTTGCTCCCTTGACTTTTCCTGAACCAAACATACAATTCTTTTCGATATTTTTTTCACACAATTCCCCTAAGGCTGTGTTTCGATTTTTTTTCACTTTCCATCAAATTTTCTTTTCCCTACAATTTTCCCTAAACCAAACAAAGCCTAAAAGAAACAGAACCTAAGTAAATAGATAATTACAGGGGGGGAAGAAGAGGAAAACCTGATGAAGAATCGGGAAGTCATTCCGAGTGAGATGGCCGAGGGATGAGGATTGAGTGTGCTGCGGCGCGGCAATCGAAGACCGCACCCGCAATTGAATGGTTTTAGGGTTAGGAGGAGGCTTGTTTACGATTCGGAAGGTGGGAAGCTTGGCCACCACACTCTCCATCATCATCCAAACACAACACAGCCGTGGAGATGTCTGGGGACGCCGAGGAGGACCGACCAAAACACGCGGAAACCCGACCCGCCTGGATCCAATCAACCCCTCCATTAAGGGCCATACTAAATGGGCTCTGGGCCGGGCCCATTAACAAGTTAGACATATAAGGAATCAGATTCGAGCAAGGTTTTCCCGTTAATTACAGATTATTACAACCCGATAAAGTAAAACTCCATGAAAAACGACGTAGTTTAGATTTAATAATAATTAATCATTATGATTAACTCTTTAGCACGTATCTAATGCAGATTCGAGCAAGGTTTTCCTGTTAATTACAGATTATTACAACCCGATAAAGTAAAACTCCAAGAAAAACGACGTAGTTTAGATTTAATAATAATTAATTATTGCGATTAACTCTTAAGCACTTTTCTAATGCAACTATATATAGAGAGAGTTTGCTTTGCTTAGGAACGAAGCTTGGTTGCTTTCGGTTTACATTTGGTTTTTGGAATCGGAAGATCGTTCGGAGAAAATGGCGACGGTGGGAGGAATTCACGAATCCAGCGGAGGGAGCGAAAACATCCTTCATGACATCGACGGCCTTGCGCGATTCGCTGTCCAGGAGCACAACACCAAGGAGGTAATTCTTCCTTTTGCTTTTCATCATATTATTATGAAATTGACCTAGATCGGAATTCTATTAGATAACGACGGTGATGATGATGAAGGAGATCTCGAGGGGTGGTGGTGCGATGATGACATTTGACTGTTTATCATGTAGAATGCTCTTCTTGAGTTTGGCAAGGTGATCAAGGCTAAAGAGCAGGTGGTGGCCGGCACTCTTCACCACATCACCATGGAGGTTCGTGATGGGGTTGCTAACAAGTTGTATGAGGCCAAGGTCTGGGTCAAGCCGTGGATGAATTTCAAGCAGCTCCAGGAATTCAAGCCTGTGGATGAATGATCCTCATGCATCCTATCCTGATAAATAACCCAGGTCAACTAAACTATTCAACCTGCCCCCCTAACTGCTTTCCCACTAACATCCACCTTGCCCTCCTCATCTGTTTGATATTAGTTTCTTGCTCATTCTTGTTTCCTGAATTTAAAGTCACACAGATCATTGATTTTATTGGATAAGGGAATAAACTTGTTGCAGTTTTAGCCAGTCGACCTTGTGTAACTGTAAAAAAAGTTGTAATCTAAAAAAAGGGATTACACACAGCGGGTAGTAATGCTTTGAATTAAGCCAGGAATTACCTAATCAAAGGATCAGGAAAGCTTAAGGCTTTGTTCGGAAGTCAGAAAGTTTGATGAAAAGGAAGAGAGAAAATTAAAAGAGTTCTCTGTTTGGTTTAAAGAAAGTTGAGGGGAAAGAAAATTAGAATTAAATTTTAGATGAATAATAGAGTGTACTGTTCTTGCTATTTTCCTGCTCTTACCTAACAAGAGGAAAAAGAGGTCGATTTCGTGGGGACTCCATTTTCCGTTTCATTTTGCTTTCTTTCAAACTTTCCTTAAACCAAAGAAAGCCTTGAGTTAAATGGCCTAAGGCATTTTTGAGGTTGAAGCAAAAAATTAATCCAAACCAAAGAGGAGACATGCTATGACTAAATGCATACCCATTTTTTACTAGCTCATAATGGCTTATTCAGTTGTGCATATAATATACATGGCCTTTTCTGTGCTAATTCTCACACTTAGAGCCCTTTGCTAGTCCCAGTTTTCTGTTTATGATGTGCGGTCCTCATTTCATCATTTAACGCGGTGCTTTTTGTTCAAAATAAGACAAATATACTGATGGTTTTTGTTGTTTTTGTTTTAGGTGCCAATGTGGTATCTTGTTTGTGGTCCTGAGTATGATGGTGAAGTCCGCATCAAAGTCTGAGGATAACTTCCTGCACAAATTGGAGGAAACTGAATTGTCTTCTCTGAGTTATGTAGGTTTGTAGGTCTTTGGAACTATTTCCTCTTTAATTTCCCTAAGCGTTGGTTTACCATCTACGTCTGAAACATTAATACATTAAAATATTAAATAGATCATCAAAATGGGTGATCCTTGATGTAGCCTTGTTCTTCCTCAGTTGGCTTCTTAGGAACCAGAATTTATGATATACGAAGCCTTCCAACCAAACCAACCTCCAGTGAATTGCCTTAACTATAAGTTTATACAATGTTTCTATTGCACTGGGGATTATCGATTTTTTCAACAATCCGAGCATTCACTTACCAGTACAAAGGACAGGACATTGTTTTACATATTGCGCTGGTTTTGAGCGTGTCTTCAGAGAATACAGCATTCACAAATTCTCTCCTTGGTATTCTCCTCTTCCCATCGCCAATCTGACTGCCATTACCTGACCAAGTTTTGCTCGTGTGCTTCCTCCTCCTGTCTCGCCCTTCTCTGATGGCTGGAAAACAATTATAAATGGTATATAATATAGCACTTTGGACACCTAAATTACATAAGCAAATGTTTAGCTCTAGAGAATCATATTTTGAAGGAGTCCAGTTCTCACACGTTCCAGGACATAAGTCATGCTAGCAATTATAGAAGCTTAAAAGATGAAGAGACTCAACTAGAGGAGAATCCAATTCACATATGGGTGACAACTGACACATATGTGTCTATGCTTTTCTTTATGCATCAGCACAGTCAATGTTGCAAGAATCTCTGGATATTCCACCATCGATGTTCGAGCCTGCCCAAACCATAAAAATCAGAAAGGCCTCTCAAGTTAGTAATGTGACCCATTGTAGGGAAACCACACTGGACCCGAAATTATAAAGTAGGATGTTTGAGGGACCATCCAACAACACATTTTCTAGCTGCATTGGTGACTAAGAGAAAAGGGTAACGAATTAGTAAATGCTTGAATTGGCCTCATCATTTTAGTCAATCACGAGATGACAAGTGAACCAGTCCTGAAAATTTAAGTGAGAGACCTCCTCACTTCAGAGACGTAAAGACTATTGAGACCTTCTGATTAATGTTAGAGGCCTGCCTTTAATTTATTTTGCCAACATATTCCGCACAAAGGAAACAATCAAAGCAGAAACCATTTTTGGTAGGGCACCAACATGCCACAAAATCATCTTATTTGTTTACCAACTGTAGACATGAAGTACCCATCCTTTTTTTTTTTTTTAACTTTTCTTTTTCTCTGTACACAGATGACAGTAAAACGATCCGAGCAAGAGAGCTGATCAGCCAAATTTCTGTCAATATCTCCAAGTCAGGTAACTGGGAGAAGAAGTTAGGTGGGAGAGCTCAAATGGAGGACACCCATTGAGATGCTAATGTACAGAATGCCCGTCTCTAGAGTGAAGTCCCTTGAATTCAGGATGTAGACACCAGCTCTCCTGTTCAGCTGTCAAAACTCAAAACTGTTCCTTCAAAACTGATGCCCATTCATGTCAGTCGAAGCCTTCGCCAACAATAAATGGCACATCGCTTCACCCATGGGTATTCTCTTTGGCTCTACGGAAGTCATCCATGCAACGGTATTCCTCTTTGAGTAGCCTGTCCAGCTCTGGGTGTTTCTTGATCTCTTCCTTCTGGTCTTGCTTACTACGATAGTGGTGAAAAGCCCTAAGAAAAAAGAAAAATGTGTCCATCAAATATATGTGCCAAACGTATGTGGGACACCACTTCCACGTAAACCTGAGAAATCTAACAACACACGCATCAATGTATAGTACCAGTATTTTTCTAGTCCGTAGAGATTGCCCTTTTGGAAAAAGTCAAGTGTTAGTTGTTCGAAGTCTTTGTAAAGGTCATCTCGGAATTTCTTTTCCAAACCATAGCTGAAACATGAAAATGATATAATTAAGACTCATTGAGCATGTTATTGCTCCAGATCTCGATTGAACTATATCAAGAAATAAGAAACTTCAAAGAACAGAGATCATCTACATCAGGATAGGGGGGCACTACATTACCTATAGAACCTGAAAAGGCATTCTGCTCCATAATAATAATTTGCAGCGGCATCTTCTAATGCAAATTTCCGAAATTCTTCGTACATTGAAGGAGTGAACAAGTCCCTAAGAAAAAATGACCAGAATCTGTAGAGGGTATTCATTTCCTGCATGTGCCAGCATGGTCCTCATCATTACCGACACCAGGGAAACATATGTCTTTGCTATAATCAACAATGATGGTACAATTGGAATCAAAACTCCATCCCTTTCCAACAAAGAAAATAAAAAGGAACTGATGCCATTGGACAGGCAATCAAATAAAGGAAAGTAAATAGATTCAGTTTTATCATTACTTGGAAACAAATCTCTAGCCCAAGTCCATCAACAACCAAATTAGCTTTAAACCTTTTCCCAGTATTCTCTTAAATGATCTAAAACCTAAACCTTACCTCACTACAGCCGGTGCCCAACTTTTTCCGTTCATTTAAGCAACGTTTGTGATACTTCCGGTACCTAAATCATAAGATATAGCGTCAAAAAAAAGTTAAACAAAACTGGGTCAAGATACGAGAATAGTAGTATTCATCATACTTTTGCTGCGTGAAGCCATTTTCTTCTAAAAGTTGATGACTTGGGTGCTGAAATGGTGGAAATGGTTTTGGCGCTGAGCCCACGGGAGGACTACTGCCAGCAAGAATTCCATGAGGCGAGCTGCTCAATCTTGAAGAACGAATGCTGTCAAAGAAAATTGTTTATTTGACTGAAGCCAAGGAAGATGAAAATGTTGCATTAAGGAAGCAGAAGTATTTTTGTCTAAAATCTATACCCCGACACCCCCAACGTGCTATCTTTCGAAAGCAGTATAAGTACTTCAACTTTTCAAAGCTAATATGCATATTTGCACAAGAGATAGGATAATCACCTGTGACTTTCAGGAGGAGTAGAACCAAAGAAGAAACCAACAGAATTACTAGGTGGACTTTCTGACATACCACCATGTGAGTTACGGACATTCCCATGGTTCCTGAAGCTATAGAAAAAACGTTGCTTCTGTGAGTATTGATGCTTGGAAGTGGTTTTATTAGGTTTCTTTTTGGATTTTGAATTGGAATTTGCAGGCTCTCCAACCGAAATGCTCTCATGCCTAGACTGCGGTGAACCCACATCAGGAGTAACAGAACGATTGTTTCGTTCCCCAATAATAATACTAAATTTGCTTTTCCTATTGTTAGATAGAGTTGTGTTCAGTTCCTGAAAATAAACCAATGAGTTACGAGGAAGTTGCACGGTGAAATACGCAACTTCTTGCACTGGTGGTCAGTAATTCAGACCTGCTCATAAAAATAAAGACCCTCATCTATAGCTGAAGCATGTTCACTAGAAATGGCAATTGACCCCTGAGATCCAGCTCCAGATCCCCCAGAAATCCTGCCAGACTATATCAATCAAACGTCATCATCATTAAAAATAAACCATATAAAAAGGCAATATGCTTAACAAATTATAGAGTTGGTCACCTAAATTGCAAATAATCATTTTTTTAACTTGCAATTAAGGGAATTCCAAATAGATGAAATCAGTTTTCCGAGCTTCACCTGGGTTACAATTACTAGTTTCTCAATGTCCAAGGCACTTGGAGTATCCTCCTCATCGTTGTCAATCCTACTTACAGCGTGAGAAACAGAAACATCAAAACCTAATATTTTGCATGAACAAGTTTCTGAAGGAATAGCTTCCACAATTCTCAAAGACATAATAAGAATAAGGCACAATATTTTAAGGGGAAAAATAACAAAATAATGGTTCTTAGAAACATACCTGTAAAATAATGAATATTTAAAAATATTACACACTGTGGTCAATGAAGTTATCACTTCAAAAGATGTTCATACTCAGGAAAATGTAAATATTCTTTCAAATAGAAAAAAAAACAAAAAAAGAGAATTAATAGAACCTTTGACTTGAAGCAGATTGGCAAGTTCTTGCTTCGCGTTCATACTCAATTTCCTCATCCATCATAAATGTATTTGCAAAATCAACAGCAAGCATCTCAGTGCCTTCAGCCTCGTTCTTAACAAAATATGTGTGTTCGGTATTTTGCAAAGGATGGCCCTTGTTATATTCCTCATCGGTTGCTTGAAGTCCACCATCGAGTTCCGCTTCCTCACCATCCAGTTCTATAACGGGTTAGTTAGCTAACTGTGTCATACAGTTCCATATATTTGATGTTATACTGACAATACCTTCAAGTTTTTCCCTTGCATCATCCTGAAAAACTTCACCAGTCTTAGCTTTGGTAGAGAGCCCAGGGTCCCCATTACGAGGAATCCACTTCAACCATCCATCACGTTTCCTTATCTTATCACCCTACATAGTCCACAATTAAACATAAACGCTGGCCTAATTATAGAGAACTTCACCGAAGCAAAGCTTCTTGAATAAAGACAATGACGAAAACCAGTAAGCTTGGTGAGAACTATTAAAGACCAGTCAGCTACCACGAGATGTAAACATTTCCGCCTCTTGCGTCTATTTTGAGAAAAACTAAGGCACAGCCAGCAATAGATTTTGACATGAAATTCTCCTAGGTTCGAAACCATACCCTCAATAAACACACAAAAAAAAAAATCAAACCTGGACTTCAACATTTTCAGAGCTCTGCAAAGCATCACGTATGGTAGATATCTCCACATTCATTCTCTTTACCTATAAACAATGTGAATAGGAAACAAATCAACATGCAACGAAGTAGCATTCAACTATGTCCCCAACATGCAATGTGAATAGCATTCTTAAACTTAAAACGCCCATCAATGTCCCCAAGACATTAATCTCCACGAGGAACAAAGCTTTGGATAATCATGAATTCAACTATGTGCATTACTTTATTAAACCAACTGGATTACAAATATCTCCAGCACTACCTTTTGCCTGTTTGACCTAACAAGGTTACCAAATTCCAATATCTAGTGTTCCACAAGAATGTTGATTATTTTACTGAATATATGAAAATTTGATGTCAAATACAAATCGGCACATGAATACAAGGCCAGAACAAAAGCAATTAAAAAAAATAGAAAATACCTACACGCAATTGGATAGATAAGCATGCAAACTTGTTTTCTGATATAGCAACGACTGATTCAGACATACGTCACTTATTGCTTTGCTCGACAAGAGTTGTGATAAATGCTTTATTACATTCTATAGCGAGAGATCAAGTAGGTTCAGAGATATGAATAACTGTTCCATGTGTCCATTCTACGTTCCATATAGGATATGGGGATGAAAAACGGAACCGAAACAGTTACACTAACGGAAACAGAAAACGAGAATTATAAAAATAGTAAGAAACGGCTGACATTGAAACAGCCACTAAATTCTTATAAATCCTATTAGTTTTAGCTGTTGCTTGACAATTTCCTAAATAATTATATAAAACATGTTGTCTTCTGATTAGTAAAAATTAGCTGCGTATTTGTGTTACCCAAAAATAACCAAAACCTGAATTGTAAAATCAGGTCATAATAAAAAGACAACTTCATGAGAAAAAATTGGGATAGGAATATTATATTTCTTATATATAAACAACCAACAAACCTTCCAGAACAAAATTTCAAGGTTTTTCAAAGCATAATCAGTAATTTTAAGCAGCTAAAAATTGTCTAAGCAAAATATTAATGGAGTTTCCCAGTCAGAAATGTTTATGGAATGGCAGTGCAACACCCTTTCGGCCGTTCCGTGCAACAAGTCTACAGCATGAATTGTGACTTATGTTTCTCAAAAAACTAACATTTCAACACTCATGTTAAGCAGAGGAACAATAAGATGTCTAAAATATCAATAGTGTGGTAAAAGTGACTGATCTGAAAATTTGTACAACAAGATTTTCAAAGTATGCAATGAAAGCAAAAACTTCTTACCCTGTTGAATTCCGCGATTTTGGATATTGGAACCCACCCTTGATCATCCATCAAGTTAATAAGAAAATTATCAGTCTTCAAATTTTCATCACTGACAAAAACGAGGGCAAATTGTTTATCACTATAATATTGAATGTCAAAATAATGAAGACTCGGAGGTTTCAACCTCAGAAGATGGGATTTAGTTGAGATGAAGGTTAAATATGTAGAAGTTCTCGGACAAATTTAATCTAAAAAGAGTGGTCACTCAGTTTAAGAGATAAACACTCAACCATAAAAGATCAAAAAGACGACAAGAGGATACACACATCAAATTAAATTAGACAAAACACACTGGAAAATAAATGAAAGTATATGGTGTAGTGTTGGATTAAGACACAAAGCAGAGAGTACTCAAACAAGTGATCCATGGATTGAAAGAGAGAGAAAACCAATAAAAACTGTAAATAATAATATCAGGAGATATTATAGTTGATAATTCCAACTGTAAAGTTCAGGATGCAGAGACCCACAGAATAGATAACTAAAAGAATGATATGATAAGACTCCTTAAGATTATTGGGACTTTATGTTGCAGATATCTGTAGTTGCCTGATTGTTATCATTAAAAGAAAGCTATATGCAGGTGATGTGCCTACTCGTACCCCGCATGAGCCACTCTGGGTAATATAAGTATTGACCAACAATGAATGTATCACCAGATGATTTACGATGAGTTGCAGCCATGGGGTGAAAGTATAGGTAGTACCTAAAATAATACTCAATCTGTTTCAGAATACGAGTCTTCAGATCAGGTGCCACTGGTGTCTGCTCAGGAGATACAGCAGTGGTAGGTTGTTGTGCGGGGCGAGGTGGGTGAGTCATCAAAACAGAGCCAGGGGGAGGAGCAGGGAGAAAGTACATAGTTGGGGCACCTGTCATGGAATTACGCAGAATGTTGGACAGGCTTTAAATTCACAACTTTCACGGAGTTAGTGAACAAAAAGGGCATCTTACCAGGGACGCGTGGTCCGACCATGAAGCCTGCAGGTTGGGAAAAATATGGTCTGACAAAACCCTGAGGCCCAATGCCGTTTCGAGGATAGAGCGGCCGTTGATGATGCCATGCATGAGGAAAAGCCGGGTCCTGGATGTAAGATACCGGCCTAACTGCTGTTTGGGAGGTGGGATCAGCTTGAGGAGAAGGCTGGATGTTAGGAAGGGGTGGAACAAAGGGCTGCATTTGCGTTTTACCTCCTCCCAAGTGTGGGATCATGGGTGGAAAGGGGGCAGCAGGATAATGATAGCCGGGAACAGGAATCGGCATTGGTGGCAGCATATGATGGGGAAGAGGTGGTTCATTGAAGTGAGGTGGCGGCGGAGCAGCATGGGCAGTGTTGCGCTTATAATTAGACTTCTGATGACGATAGTGTGAGTTTTTGTGTCCTGAAGCATTCGGCTTTGGCTGACTGATCGAGCCCTGGAAGGCAGCAGAGCTAATTACTATCTTAAACCAACATCAACGCAAAGCCACATT
Source organism: Kalanchoe fedtschenkoi (assembly GCA_002312845.1). Taxonomy (NCBI): domain Eukaryota; kingdom Viridiplantae; phylum Streptophyta; class Magnoliopsida; order Saxifragales; family Crassulaceae; genus Kalanchoe; species Kalanchoe fedtschenkoi. Next base: position 639,114 of record NQLW01000064.1, on the reverse strand, counting down.
ACATTATGCAACAATGGAATTCAAAGTAAGAAAGAGGAATAGGAAGAAAAGCGTGACAACCTTGTTCTCAGCAGGGGCTGGCTGCTTGAGCGAAGGAGGGGGAATCGGAGGAGCATCGCGAGACTCGGAAAGCGGCGGCCAGGTGGCGGCTGCTCCCAACAGTGGCGGGTCGATTCTGTTGGGCGGCTTCTTCCAAGGGGACTTGCAGTCGTCAATCCGATCACCATTCCCGTCCTTATCCATCACCATCACTTCGATTGATACGGTAAAGGAAACAACAAAAGCGGTCTGCCGAAGCTGCTGATGGAAAAATCACAGTCACCGAGCCAACACACAGTTTTAGGGTTTTTATCAATCGCTCCCACTCCGAACCAACAAATAAGATAATCGGATTATATTCGATTTTTAAATAAAGCTTTACTTACTACAAGTTGTATTAATACTAACCGTTGAACAAATTTAATAAATAATTATAACTGAAAGATATTTTTTATTTATTATTTAATAGAATTTATTTTTCTATTTTTAATTATCACTTAAAAATTTTCAATGTCAATTTAATATCAACAAATATCTTAAAACGTCAAATATTAATTACTTCATTATCATTATAAATAAAAACAGCATTACTCACAAATAATAATCTACCATATTTTTTCACTAAATTTTAAAATTTTTATTAACCAACCAGTTAGTGTTAATATCCTCTCAATGTACTCAATTTAGCATTAAACAACTAATATATCATAATGGAGGAGTGAGTGTTTAATATTTTTTTAATTTCATGTAGTAAGTAAAATTGTAAACTATTACCGGTGTTGAATATTTTTTTTAGTAATTATTATAATAAAGAAATTAATATTTGACTTTTAAATTAACTATTAATATTAAATATGCATTTAAAATTATTAACAAATAAAAGTATATAAATAAATTTGATTAAGTGAGGAGAGGATGAAGGAGTATATAAGAAAATACAAATAAAAACATTAGATAATTCAATATTACAGATCATCTTCTTTATATTAACCTATACTTCAAATAAAAGTAATTAATTGTAATTGATAATGTTTTATAATATTTTCGAAAGATAATTATCATAATCAATTGTCAAACTCATAGTATATCGATGAACTTACTTTATGAAATCTATATGATATATTAGATTTACGTTTGGACAGTTGATTTTATAATATAAAGGACCAACATATTACTGCTTTCGTGCGGGGCACGAGATTCAGCTGAATCCCAAAAGGGTTTAGCCAAACCAATAGTAGATCTAGCAATAAAATTAAGGTGGTCAACCTAAGTAATTCAAACCATAAAATTGCGTGCAAAGATTTAAATTAATGAATTTGCGTGCAAAGACCCCCTCAGCTCCCTTTAGATCTCCTAGTGAGGTAAACTCATGTGCGGGATTGAGTATGTGTGACTTGTCACCGTACAAAAAGTAATATTAATATCATAATAAATAATAGGATAAATTACAAATACATTATCTGTACTTTCACCTGATTTCAAATCAGGTACCGTACTTTGTAATTTTTCAATTCAAGTACTTTAAGATTAATTTTGAAACAAAAAATACTATAATTCATGGGATTTAGTACACCAACACTATAAATCATATAGTCTATTGCATGATAATGAGAATCCACATTCAATAAGGTGAATTATAGTATTTTTTTAGTTTTAAAATTAGTCTTAGAATACTCGAATTGAAAAATTACAAAGTACGGTACCTGATTTGAAATCAGGTGAAAGTACAGGTAATGTATTTGTAATTTACCCTAAATAATATCACCTATTGAAAAAATATTATTAATTTGATTTTTTAAAGATAAATTTTATCTACCTACATTATTAATACTTAATTCTATTTTGAACTAAACACATTATTATGATATTAATAATATTATTCTATTTATAATATATGATACCAAATTTGTACTTAAAATTTCATGCGGAAGAGGGAATTACAAAGACATACATATAGTCGATGATAAAGAAAAAAAGTATTAAGGATTCGAAGAATAAATGAAAACGACATCGTTAAGAGAGCTGGATAATTTCACGCTTAGAAAAGACGACAAAGCTCCATAACTGCGATTGAAATGAGCTAGTGAGTGGCTAGACGACGTCGCCTCGCTCCATAACTCAAATGCTGTGCAAGCCACAGCTTACGACACAGTTTCAAGCAGACAACAGCCGCTCTATCAAGATCATCCCCTTAGGCTGTATTTGGTCTAGGAAAAATTGTGTAAAAGAAAATTTGATGAAAAATAAAAAAGAAAATTTGTAGAAACATTAAATAAAAAATAGGAAGAACAATTTGTTTAAAATAAAAAATGTTTTAGTATTTTTCCATTATTTTTCATCCCTAAACAAACAAGGAAAAATAGAATAGATTTCAATGAGAATCTACTTTTTCTCAAATTTTCATTTCCACCAAATTTTCCCGAAACCAAACACACCCTTAAATTTGGCGGCAAACTGATTATACAAACCAAACTTTGAAAGAAGAGAGCATAAGTGCTGAATATGTAGGGATTTTGGTAAGCAGATCCCTCGAGTTATGCGGCAAACAGATTATGTAGACCAAATTTGAAGCTAGGTGGTTTTACAGCTCCGTTTTGGCTTAAAATTAAGAAATCACATATTGTTTTTTACATTTTCATGAGATCAGAAAGCTATCAAGAATGACACAATAACTAGTGATAGAGTGTCGAGTGAGAGAGCTAACTCACCCAATCCGCATCACAATATACGAAAGAATTATAGAAGAATTGCTCAGACAAAAAATCTTAACTCGGACCACCTTTTAGATATCATACTATCTTCTAGGCATGAGTCATACGATGATTACAGGGGCGATCTAGATATATTTTAAGGTGATGTACTTCTCCAAAAAATACGTCTGAATAAGTGATGGTAAGACAGACAAATCGACCAACCAATCTGCAGTATTGATATGATTTTTTCATTGTGGAGCTAAAAATATAACTGAGCTTCAAATTAGGGTGCATAGACACTAAACTAGCCTTGCATTACTGAGGATCTCAGCTCTATACTTATGTTGATAAAGGGAGACATATACAGGACCTTGAAATTTCAATTCCTAAGTAATTAAGAGGACCCAAATCCTTGATCACAAATTGAGTTACCGAATAAATTTTGAAATTAGTAATGGAGGAAACTGAGTTGTCAGTGATCAATATATAGTCAATATACACCAGAAGAGCAATAAACTGACACAACCTGAGTGAATAAACAAAAAATAATCACTGAGGCTTTTGAGAAAAACCATAAGTGAGCAAAGTTATAGAGAACTTAGAAAATCACTACCGATAAGCTTACTTAAGTCCATAAAGATCTTCAATAAATTCATATTCAAATTTAATAATTTTAGTATAATTTAAATCGATCCATTTACTTCAAATTTAGTTATCTTAGTCCAAGCCCAGACAGGTTTAAACAAATCTCTCCTCATGAATCTTTTACATTTTAATTTTAGTTATTATTCATAAAAAATGTAAGAATATCCTAAAAAATAAATAATGAATAAATATTTAACCTAACCGATCAACTTGGCTTATTAATTGAGAAAATTGAAGCCAGTGGATGAAATGTGGTTGCACTCACTCCTCTGTCCCAGATGATTTTTTTATTCAAATTTCTATTGAATTTACTACGTAAGCTGTTCAAAGTTTTAAAGGAAGACGGCAGTTGGCTTCCCTTGTTGACCATGGCTGGCAAGCAAGCAAGCAGCCTTTGAACATTGAAAACGGCGCATTTAAAACCCGCTTCATCTCCTCCTCCCAAACCGACAAAGCTCGAGGCTAAAATCTGAGCTTGAGGGATCCTTAATTTCTGCTCTGTCGGTTTCAGAAATGGGAAATCTTTGTGGGTCTCCCGCCAGGCTCGCCCACGCTTCATCCACCCAGTTCCCAGGTCAGTCCTGTTTCACTCTTCGATCCGTTGCTTCACATTCGTCGTCTGTGGTGTGGTGATCCCTTTGCTCTGATGCTATCGGATTTGATTCCGATTGTCAGCGAGAGATTCTTGAGTGGTCACACTAATAATAAGCAATTGAAACGGTGAATCTAGTGTGGCTACAAAGAACATTAAATCGAGGAATTTTTGGGTGGACATAGTCTAGCACGAACATTATCAAATGAGAATCGTAATATGTTGAAAAGTCAAAATGTGACATTTTATGATTCACCGCTTTTCTAGAGATGCAGAAGGAGCAAATCAGCAGCAATAGACAGGATAAATGCAGACCATCTCCGCGAGCTTCGGCTCAAGCCCACTCCAAAGCTGACCACTTGACATCAAGCAACAATCTGGTATCATTCACCTTCAGCGATCTGAAGGCCGCCACCAAGAACTTCAGGCCGGAGAGCTTTCTGGGCGAGGGGGGATTCGGGTCAGTCTTCAAGGGGTGGGTGGATGAGCATACGTTCGCCCCAGCCAAAGCAGGCGCCGGCCTCGTTGTCGCCATAAAGAAGCTCAGGAACGAAAGCCTCCAGGGGCACAAGGAGTGGCTTGTATGTGCTTATCCGCTTCTGGCGTGCTGTGTTAATGTCAATCAGTTTCGTACATCTCAGATTTTTCATCTGATCTCTATCTGCTCCTTGATTTCGGATCGGCAGGCTGAAGTTAACTACCTGGGACAGCTGCGACATGATAACTTGGTGAAGCTCATCGGATACTGCAATGAGAGTGAGAACAGGCTGCTGGTTTACGAGCATATGTCGAAGGGGAGCTTGGAAAATCATCTGTTTCGAAGTAAGTCTGATCCGAGTGCTATCAGATAATGCTTGAAACGATCGACTTATGGCCTCGATACTGACACGGGTCTTGTTTTCGTGCAGAGGGGGTTCAGCCCATACCGTGGAGCACGAGGATGAGCATCGCCGTCGACGTGGCGCGGGGCCTCTCGTTCTTGCATTGTTTAGATGCCAACGTCATTTACCGCGACTTGAAGGCGGCCAACATTCTGCTCGATTCGGTATGACCTGATTGTGTTCGATGCGGCTTAGACTGTAACAAGTTCTGATGTGGTGAAGCTTTCAAACTTTTCATTACAGGACTTCAACGCCAAGCTGTCGGATTTCGGATTGGCCAGAGACGGCCCTACGGGAGACAACACGCACGTCTCGACCAGAGTCATAGGCACGAGGGGCTACGCTGCGCCAGAATACGTCGCGACAGGCCACCTGACCCCGAAGAGCGACGTCTACAGCTTCGGGGTCGTGTTGCTGGAGCTGCTGTCGGGCAGGCGGGCGCTGGACGAGGACAAGCTGGGGAGCGCGGGGGACAATCTGGTCGACTGGTCCAAGCCGTTCCTGAAGGACAGCAGGCGGGTTTTGAGGATCATGGATGTGAGGCTGGGCGGCCAGTACTCGAAGAAAGGAGCCCAGGCTGTGGCGGCGCTGGCGGAGCAGTGTTTGCATATCGATCCCAAGTACAGGCCGGTGATGTCTGATGTTTTGGCCACGCTGGAGAAAGTTCACACGTGCAGGAGACACACGTGACATCCTTAATTGTGTCTGTTGCGGGGAATTTGCAATGTACTCCACATTTCCAGGAGACAGATGCCTGCCTTGGATGCTGCAAATGTATAAATCACAACGAAAATTTTCAAATCCATTGTCATATATATATTTCTTGTATGGCCTTGAGTTCCAAGTAAGACAAATGTTCACAATGAGCACTAATTTTTGGATGAATCATGTTCATAACGTGTATATGAGCATTTTCAATCAGGATGTGTCATGTGAAAATTTAAAAAATTAAATTGATACGTGTTATGTATTGATTTGGTGAAATTAATTTGACTTTTCAAATAGCTAAGAGGATGTGTTTCTATATGTGATGGGCATGGTCCACCCAAGAATCACTCTAAAAAACTTTTCATGTTTTTATCATTGATTTAAAATTTTGGAAAAAATGAATACACCTCATATACATGTTATGTCAAAACGATACCATTTTGAATTATGTTTTAGTGTACGTTTGGTACGCCGTATTATTTATACGTGTATTATTAATACATGTATAAATAATATCACATATTGAAGAGGTATTATTAATACAAAATTTCAAAGGTAAATTTTCTCTCTCTGCATTATTAATACGTATTTCTATTTTATACCAAACACATCACCATGATATTAATAATACAATCTCGTTCCTAATACATGCTAGCATACGAGGGCTTAGGGTTTTATAACTTATAGTATTTTAGAGTTTCGAAGTCTTTTTAGATTTCTGAGTTTTATTATGTACAGTTTTTTATGGTTATAGGATTTAGAGTTTTATAGCTATGAAACGATGTCGTTTTTGAGTGGATTTGAAATATCCTAAAAACACTATAAATATGAAATTTTGAAACTCAAAAATCTCAAAAATCTTAAAATACTGAAACTCTAAAACTAGTAAAACTCCTAAATTATTTAAAATGGCATCATTTTAGCCGCGATGGTTTGTAGCTTACATAACAACAAGATGAATCGAATCGAACGAATCGAAGAGTTTGATTTGATTTGGAGTGTTGATAGTTTTGTTGCGGTTTTAATTTAAAAAAACCGACTATGGTTTGATTTTTAATTTTTCAAACCGAACCACACAAACTATATCGAATCATTTCACTTTAAATCATGTATAAATGTAATTGAATATACAATATACAATAAATACTCCTGCATAATTGATTATATATAAGTCTCATGTTTAATACATAAAATAGTAAATAAAGTTTAAGAATAAGTAAATTGAACCACATGGTTTGATTCGATTTGATTTATTAAAACTAACAATTTAGCTCAATTTTAAAAATTTCAAATCAATTTAAAATGATTCAAATTTTTTCTACTGGAATCAAACCGAATCATTGCATCTCTCCTCAAATTCGATTATTAAGTCCGATCAACAACGACACATAAATATTTGACTCACAAATAATACAATAATGTTCTTAACTAAGCTCGTAAATATATAATATATGACAGCTCCCAATACCAACTATTAAAAGTATGCATTCAGAACCTCCTCGACCGATCTAGTAGACTGACTTTTTATAACATACGCGTTCAACCATCAGAATTCGAATCCAACATCACATACAGACACTGACTCAGACACTTAGTGATAATTTTTTACAAACGATGTTTGATTTATTAGTGGTTTTATTTTTAATGTAACTAGCACATGTTGTGCACGCAGATGCATTCGTCGCTGCCTCCTTTTTCATCACTGCGGTGGCAGTTCGCACCGTAGCTTTCGTACATCTGATAACACCGCAACCGACACTGCCCCAGACCGCACTTCTCTGTCCTGTACAACGTTGTCGAACAGAAACCAGAGGCATTCACGCTCAACACGCAAATACCTGAAGCCATTCAAAATAAATTAGTTTTGTCAAATTTACGTGTAAAAATTATTAATTTTTAGCTATTATTTAAATTGTATTTCACACATATATATCAGATGGAATGTTAACATTAAAAAACATTTAGTTTTGAATCTATCAAATCAAAAATAAATACCATCTGATGAAAAATCGAAATCATCATACATATAAAAATCAAATTAAATCAAATCAGATGATGAGCTAGCCCACCAGCAACCATGAGAGCCAGCACGAGGAGGGTAGTTGAAATAAATTTCCCCATTTGATTTAGCATGCAGCTGCTCGTGCTTGACAATTATAGTGGAAATTTTCGACCACAGATTAGTTCATTTTTATACGAGGATCACAACGAACTGAAACTTGTAACATTCGGTGGATCTCTTTGTGGAGACTGTTTCATTAATTTTCATAAATATGATTAGGCCAACTCACTTTGGTAACTCTTGAATCATTAATTGACTTGCATAAATAGTACTGTTTTATCCCGCAATTAATCAACCTCTTTGTCATAAAACTTATAATACATATTTAATGTCATCATCTATATTTTAAAAATCAAACATAACTAATTTTTGGACACAAATTATTTAAAATATAGATGTTAAAACATAAATATAAAAATGTATTATCTAACTAGAATCCTATACGTTTTATCATAATATTTCTTCCGACATCTATAACAGGAAAGTGCCAAATACTAGTTCGCTTGAGAGAGAAGGGATAACTTTATTTCATTATCATGATTCATAAAAATTTATGTATATATATATATTTTGATGAGAAGCCAGCATGTCAACGAGGAAAGACTTACTTGAAGCCCAGCATGTCAATGAAACAGAATCTTTGCATTAGATGACGTTGAAGTCAAAACAGCATAGTTAATTAAACAAACAGGTCAAACATATTAGCTGAACCTCCTAGGTATTGTTGCTGAGTTGATTTTAGGAGAGAAAGAGAAGGAGATGGAAGAGAAGGTGGAAAGGTGTTTCTGAATTTTTTTTAAGGAAGAGTTTGGAGGGGAAGAGAGGGATTCCTCCCAAATTGGAGGGGAGGGAGGGGAAGAAAATAAAATGGGAAAAATTATGATTTTATCCTTATTTATCTCTTAATTTATTTAAATATAGGAGTAATTTAGTAAATATAGGGGAAGAACATAGAACTTGCGACCTTCTCCTCCTGCAGCCGGGGAAGCTGAGGAACTGGTGCAGGACCGCCGCATGTGCCATTGTGGCTTGAAGAAGTCTCAGATGCCTCATCAAATTTCATGAGAGTTCCCACTTGAGCTGCTGCTAGATGAGCATAGCAGATAGGTGCAACTGTAAGGAAAATCACGGAGATCAGCATTTGGCAACAGCGATCATAAGACGACAGATTCTTTTATTACTATGTCAGTTTTCAAGAGGGACGACCTAGTTACCTATGGAAATGGCCGTAGTGCTTCTCTGGTACCTGCAAGGTGTTGGAACACAACCCCACGACTCAAGGATCGCCGTCGGGGCTGAGTTTAGGAACTAACGTTGGAGAACACGAACGAACTACAAAGAAACACAAGAGGAGAGATGAGCTGAATTTTTGCTTGCTATGGCTTGTATTTGGCTTGTATTTGGCTTGGTTTCCTTCTATCATTTGGGTGCTATTTATACACAAAACTCTACCTACAAACCCACCACACAAACACATCCCACTACATGAAACATGGAGGAAAACATGGACATGAAGACATGCCCCTAAACATGTAATGGAGACTCCACTACAAGATTAACTCCAACATTCACCCCCTTAATCTTGTTGCACCTTGATGACATTCAAACGCTGGCGCATCTCCACGAACTTCACCCTATCGAGTGCTTTGGTGAGGAGATCTGCCAATTGCTCATTCGTGCCAACATGATCAATAACCATCTTTTCTTCGATGACACATTCACGAATGTAGTGGTACCGGGTATCAATGTGTTTGCTCCGATCATGATAGACTGGGTTCTTGCTAAGTTCAATTGCTGATCTATTATCGACCAGCAACTTGAACTTGCCTAAGGTTTTGCCCATCAGCTCCGCCACAAGCCTGCTGAGC
>NQLW01000064.1:592541-624292 GCA_002312845.1 Kalanchoe fedtschenkoi | reverse complement strand
CCGGGGTAGTCGCCTCATTCGTTTCTTATTAGTGTCATTTGAGCTCCCATCACGAACTGGGCTTGAAGTGCCGTTGTTTCCGCATCAGAACTCAGAAGAAATTGTATAAGAAGAAAAACTCATCACGCCGGCCAAGCATAGCATAGAAAGCCGTGTTCTTATAGAAGTGCTGGAAAGGTTTGATGATGAGCATACCTAGAGACCGGAAGACGAAACCCTAGTTTGAAAATTCTCGAGCGTATCTGATCTTCAGGGAAGAAGCAGCAGCAGGCAGGCCATAGTTATTAAAACCGGACCGGACCGGCCGGTTCAACCGGTCGAACCGCGAACCGGTGCTTGGTCCGGTCCGATTCGACTACTATTACCGCTATGTATGCTAAATCGGGTTCGACCGGATTGAACCGATCAAAACCGGGTTCAACCGGACAAAACCGCCCGGTTTATATGCCGGTTCAATAATTAATAATTGGACAAAATAATCAGGGTTTTCATAAATATCTAAAAACATAATTTTAAACAAATATGCTCGTAGCGGGAATCAATCCCATACTCTATGGGTTGATTGGCACCTACTCCACCACTAGATCTCTTCACCATCCTTGTTAAATTCTATTTCAAATTTTATAAATATTCTAAAACATAGTAATTAGACCGCTAGTCGAACCGGTTTGAGCCGCCGGTTCAACCGGTAAACCGGGAACCGGAGCTCTCACCGGTTCGACTCCCGGTCCGGTTTTTATAACTATGAGGCAGGCAATTGACGTTGAGAGAGTGTGAAACACTAAGGCTGTGTTTGGTTTAGGGAAAATTGTAGGGATAGGAAAATTTGATGGAAAGGGAAATTCATCATGGATTTCATCTTATTTTCCTTTGTTTGGTTTAGAATGAAAAATTTGAGGAAAGTTTCAAAAATCCTTTTAATTTACATTAACTTTCCTTCTAACTTTCCACATAATTTTATTTCCCTCATATTTTCCATCTAAACCAAACATTGAATTTTACCAATTTTCCTTCTTATTTACCTTTCCACTAAATTTTCCCTAAACCAAACACAGCCTAAATATGGGTTTACCTCTCTCCACTGTGGGTGCGGAAGAGAGAGAGAAAGGCCCTACAAGCAACACGCGCTCGGTGCTGTTGACACGTAAGGCTGCGTTTGAATTTTTCACTCGCTACGCTTCACTTTATTCTGCACGTGAGCACGTCCACCAAAATTTGGGCATTCGACCAAGGCTGTGTTTGGTATGAGGAAAATTTGAGAAAGAAATTGAGGTAAAATGAAAAATAATTTATTTGATTTTAGATAAATTTGGGAAAAAATTAAGTGTAACATAAAAAGAAATCTTGATTAAAATAAAAATATTTTAATATTTTTTATAATTTGATGATTCAGTTTGATTTGGTTCTCAATAAAAAACTATTAATTTTAGAAAACCAAACCAAATCAAATTAAATCACATGTTTTGATTCGATTTAATTTAATTTTTTTATGAAATTTATCTACTATTTATCTAATAAATATGACATTTATTATATAAATAATAAAATAAAAGTAATAATTTATGTTATATATCCATTTTAATTTATATAAGATTTAAAATTGTTGTTTAATCGATCCAGTTAAGTATGAAAAATAAAAAATCAAGCTAAATCAATAGTTGTCGATTTTTTAAATTTGAAATCATAAATAATTAAACCATTAACTCTCAAAATCAAATAGTAACTATTCAATTTGATTCATCTTATTTATTTATCTGTTTTTCTTTACAATCCTACTGTTACTAGCCAACACCAAATAAGAGGAACATGAAATAGAATTTATGAAAAGTCAGGAAAATCAAAAGAAAAGGAAAATGTGAGAAAAAATCTTAGGATTTTTTTAGGTATTGAGAAAGTTGAGCGAAAAAAAAAATTTAAAAATTTAAAAAAAGTTAAATTAAAGTATTTTAGTACTTGTCTTCGTACTTTCCACCAGTAGAAACAAAGTGGGAAAATATAATAAAATCTACTATTTTTCTACTCCTTTATTTTCCCTCCAATTTTGTTTTTTAAAACCAAACAAAGCGATACTTTTCAGAAGGCCCAAATGCTTGACATCGCGGCCCAAATCTAAAACAAACCATTTTCACGGAAAGCGTACGTTCTTGTCTCGGTACTCTCCGAACTTTTCACAGCCAAATTCATTGTAACCGTTGTGAGTAGAAAGCTGTGGCTCGGCCACTGAATTTTAGGGTTTGCAAGTATGATTGGCGAAGAGGAGATTGAGAAGATGAGGGGAGTGGTGAGGGACTGCGTGAGCAAGCATCTCTACTCTTCTGCTATCTTCTTTGCTGATAAAGTGGCTGGCTTCACTTCTGACCCCGCCGACATCTACATGCAAGCCCAGGCGCTTTTCCTCGGCGGCCACTTTCGCCGTGCTTTTCATTTGCTCAACGCTTCGCAGATTGTGCTCCGAGACCTGCGCTTCAGATACCTTGCTGCCAAATGCCTCGTCTGTGACGCCTCTATACTCATTACCGAATTTAATTTCATTTTACTCTCGTTCTTTGAGCATAGGATTTTGGAGAACAGAGTTGAGTGGAATTATTTGAATTTCCGGATCAAGTGCCAATGCCTCGTCTGTGACGCCTCTATACTCATTACCGAATTTAATTTCATTTTACTCGTTCTTTAAGCATAGGATTTTGGAGAATAGAGTTGAGTTGAATTATTTGAATTTCCGGATCAAGTGCCATGTTTGCTACAAGTATGTTGTCATACTCCAGCTGTGTGATTTGGTTCAGAATCTGATCTGTTTAAATGAAATTTGGAAATTGCCTTCATTGGTTTGCAATGAAAACCTTTTTGTTCTTCAAGAAGGAAATAGAAAAGAATAGTTGAACCATTTTGTTTGCAAACACTGCCCGAATCTTAATTTTCTTGCAGTGCACGTTTCTTTCACAGCTTGCATGCCATTTAATAGTACCACCATTCTGAGGTTCTTTAGGAAACTCTTGTCTGAGTACCTTGTGCGGCTCATCTACATTTTTTGACTATCTAGTTTCTAATTTCGAAGTGTTGTTATGAGCTATTTGAGATGACATACTTTAACTTGTTGTGCATCTCTGTACAAAAATATGCAGGAGGAACTGAAGGAGTGGGATCAATGCCTTTCCATGTTGGGAGATGCCAAATTGGATGAACATGGAAATGTTCAGGACACTAATCATTCGGATCTTATGCATATTTACAAAGCTGGCGAGGATAGGGAAATCAGTGTAAGCATAGTTTGTGCCATGATCATGTCCCGAAGGAATGTTGTATACGCTCTTCTTAAACTTGGAACCGCGTTATACGTATTGATTTTTATATTGGCTTTACTCGTCTTTCATACTTAAAGTTGACCAAGGAAGCCCATTTTCTAATTCCAATGCAGATATCTTCTGCCATATTCTTTTTGAGGGGCAAAGCATATGAGGCTTTGGAAAATCGTTCCCAGGCAAAACAATGGTTTGTTACTTTCTCAAATATTATGCATTCATTTCTAGAGTATCTGATATATTTTTATTTAGCCATTCACTTTAATTCGTTGTTAGAAACCATGGTTTCACATTATTGTTTAATTTTCTTTTTTGTTTGGGAGTTTTTCAAGGTACAAAGCTGCTATTAGTGCGGATCCCCTGTGTTACGAGGTATGAATTTTAATACCTGCATCTGCGTTGGTATTGTGTAGAGATTCAAAGTAGAATACACTTCCTGGCTAGTTCACCGTTCAATGTTGTGATTGACTTCATTAAAATTTGTTAATATTCCCGGTTTAGTTTTCTTGATTTATTTTTTTACATTTTTGCATCAGCTTGTCCAATTATTGATGATGATGAGATATCTTTATGCATATCGTCTAACTTCTATGTGTGGGATCATGATATCAGGCATTGGAGTGTCTAATTGAAAATCATATGCTTACTTGCGAGGAAGGTAAGGAATGTGAAATATTTCTTCTTCCATTTATGTTATCAGTACCCGTCAGCTGAACTACAAATAAAAGTAGATAGTGATCCAAATTAATATTAAACCTAAAAAGTTACATTAACCTAAGGAATGATTTAATGAATATAAGTACATTCAAAAGGCTGGACTAAGGAACCATCATATTTGGCATGACCCATACATAGTATGCGTCTGTGGTGGAACTAAAAGGATCAGTTTTACAAATTGCAGAAAGAGATTTGCTCGCTTCTCTGCAATTTCCTTCCGAAGATGAATGGGTTTCTACATTTTATTCATGTATGATAAAGAAGGTAACTATTCCATGGTTATGTTTTAGATATGACTCTCCTTGCTTCTTCTTTTGATTTCAAATCTTTCCACATTCTCAGCACGACAAAGAAGTTGTGGTCGAAACCAAATTCAGAGGATTGGAATCTCTAGGATGTAGCACTAGCTCTCCTGATGGGCCTGTCATCTCCACACTTAAGAACAACTCTGATTTGATGGCTTGCAACGCTGAATATTATCACCAGTGTGGCGATTATCAAAAATGTTTTGAGTTAACATCGACGTGAGTGATTTTGATTCATCTTGAGATAAAATGTCTTTAAGTAGTAAATATTTTTCAGTATGTTCTATAAGGTGAGTTGGGTGCCTTCACTGATATGAACATCACACATCTATGCCACTTTCACAGATTGCTTGAGAAAGATCCATTTCATCTTAAAACTACGTTGGTGCATATAGCAGCTGCTATGGAGCTTGGGCATTCAAATGAACTCTATAACATGTCATGCAATTTAGTAAAGGACTACCCCCAAAAGTAAGATGTTTCTTTTCCAATCTAAATATTTTAAATGTGTGTGAAATATTGTCCTCGGACATGTTCTCCCACAATCAAAATCTATTGCACCTCGCATATTTCTATTAGTAATGTGAGCTTTGTGTTACGCTAGGAATGACTTGGTATAATTGTTGTTCAAAAATGTGATCTTTAAGCTGTGTTTTGAGATTATTGATTCAGCATTCCAAAGTGCTCTCTATTCATAAATAGCTGCACCTTGGGTATCATCTGTCTGTTCTTTTGCAATTAAAATTTGTGAACCCAAAAAATGACTTAAGTGAAGAACTGTTAGATAATGGTGCCAGTATTCATGCTCACCCTTTTTCTCATTTTAATGAATACTTTCTGAGATTGGGTGGTGTTGAGATAAACAATTATGTGAAAAGGTAATCGCTTTGGTTCAAGGAGGTAAACTTTGCATGTCATGCCAAGTTTCTTTTGCGGGAGAATAGTGATAAAATCTGATATCTGAGATAAGACACAGTTTTAGCTTCTTTGAAGTGACCGTTTAAATGTTTAAGAGAATGCTGATGAGGGCATGGAGTTTGGCTTGTTACCGGCGGCGGTAATGGAGGAAGAGTGTAGTTAATCATTGAAGAGATGGTTGGTGGTAGTTACATGGATGGTTCAAGTATTTGTGAATTGTGTCTTATTAAAAATGACATACTAAAACAGAATTTTAATTGTTTAGGGTCCTGCAAGTAAAATGATCAGTTTGGATTAATGACAAAATAAGCTTATTTTCTTTATTTTATTTCCTTCTGGCTAGCTGTTCAAACTAGTGCGCATATTATTTTGCAGGGCTTTGTCATGGTTTGCCGTTGGTTGCTATTACTACTGTATCCGGAAATATGATCAATCCCGTCGTTACTTTAGGTGAGAACCTCTTGTACTGAAGTTCTCATTTTTGAGAAATATTTTCTTTCCCCTCTTTATAGGCAAGCCTTGAGATTTGAGGGGTTTATATGTAAAGCACATTTGTTATTGCCTTCAATTTGGTGTGTACACATTAGCTTAATTTGGTAGCTTACATTGTCAAATCTTAGTATTTTAAGCTTCACGTAACTGAACTTTCATAAACTGAAGTAACCAATAATTGGAATAAAGTTCTGTATGAGCCTTACCATGAAACTGCATTGTCGCATACTTCGGGAAGTCTGTGTATGGTTGTTTTCCCCCCTTTTTTTGGTTTTATTTTTTTTGGTATTGGGGGTGGGGAGTGGGGGGAGAGATTTTTCTTTGAAATTGTTATTGCTATGTGGTTTTGTGGAGAAATGTTGCTCTTACCGTGCAAGAGTGCAATAGTTTTGATAATACCTATATGCATCTGTCTGACAGCCCCATTCCAATTTCAAGCCCTGTGGGTCATAATAGTATATGCGCATTTTTTGATAACCTATTTTGTAGTCCTTCGGGCATCTTAAAACACAATCAGATATCTTGAAAGCATGCTTGTTGAGCATACTGATCCTCTTTACTTTCAAGACGGCTTTAAAATTTTAGATATTGATTCATGCTTGCTGTTTTCTGTGCAACTTGCTAAGTTTGGAATAGTAGCTAACAAAATGCTGTATCATTTTAACTGTTCACCACAGCAAAGCCACATCATTAGACGGAACGTTTCTTCCTGCTTGGATAGGTCATGGAAATGCATATGCCGCTCAAGATGAGGGTGACCAAGCAATGTCATCCTATCGAACTGCTGCTCGTTTATTCCCTGGGTATGTCAGTGCACTACTATTAATATACATCTGCGCATAACTAGCAGTTTTCCTAGCTGATGTAGAAAGCCCATTTTATCTTGCATTACATGCATTTGATGACTCCACTGTCAAAATTAGTATTTAGATGGAATTTCTTGAGTTTGTGTTTTTAGCTGTCAATACCATTTGTCATGTTATTTCAATGGAATATGCAATGGTGAAAAACACTTTTTGGATGATTATGGAAGCTCAAAATTTTTATGTATGGAGCTTCTGTATAAACAAATGGTCACTCCAACTGTAAATCTAAATACTACACATAAGTGCCTTGAACTCAGTACACCTTTGTATTTTAGCCGTTTCATAGTTTTTACACATTTTACTTTGAATAGCTTAGTTCTTTTGGTTTTCTTTTGTGCATTGTCTTTGAAACCATAGTTGCTTCGTTATTTAGAGGAATTACTTTATACTTTCCAATGGTTTAGGTTCAAACGGGTTTAAAACTCTCTCCAGTTGTATTTTTACATTTACATTTTTTGCCCATTGATAAAACTCACTTTTATTCTTGTCCTATGGGTTCTAGGAAATGTTCATGTGATATTTTGCACCCTGCTCTTCTTGTTAAGTTTCCTTTTAGGTTTCGTGGATGAAGCTAATGCTGTTGGAGATCTTTTTTTCTCCTCGGATTGTCATTTATCATTTTATTACCATACCCTTGCTATGATGTAAATGGAGACAAAAATGTTGGAAAGATTATATCTTTTCAGTTGGCCTAAGTATTTATGTGAAAATTTCCATTGATTTTCTCAATCAGATAAACTTATAGAGTATCGTGGTGAATCTGTTTTCAAGGCTTAAAGTTGGCTTTTGATTGGACTTGAAATTGGAAACATAAATTCTTGACTTTACTCTTATGCTTCTGAAGAAACTCCCTTAACCTTAATTTGAATGTTTTGGAGATGATTTCTACTTTATTAACAAAACTTCTTGACTTTATTCTGATATGGAAGTTCTGGAGACCAGGTTGCATACTAACTATTCCTCTTTATTGACCCCTTCCATGGATCTATGCATTTACGTCTTTTTGAGCCATTGAATAAAGAAATATAGCAGCATGGACTTTAATTTGACAGGTTGAACCTTTTATTCTTTTACATAGGTGTCACTTACCAACACTTTATATCGGCATGGAATACATGCGAACTCACAGCTTCAAGCTTTCTGAACAGGTTGTTTCATGTACTTCCAATTAGTCTCATTTCAATAATTTCTTTATTTTTATTTTTATTTTTATTTTTTGGATTTTGCTCCTGAATTTGTTGCTGCCCTAGAATTAGTCTCTTAGCTTTCACATCTATTAACTTTCGGTTTTGGAGGAAATGCGGATTAATGTATATTCATATTTAGCAAAATTAGTTGTTGGGATATCTTCTAGAGGATCTTAGTGCGCGACATAGCTTCCATATTGAATTGCAAAGAAAAATATGTAATTTAAAGATCAGGTTATGAAGTTTCAGTAACTTCACTTGGATTTAAGTTAGATTAGACTCTGTATGTAGTGAGATGACATAAATAAAACTGGAAGGAGAATAAATATGACATGATAATGAAATAAACATTAATTGCAATGTTGACCTCTGGTGATGTTGACATAATTATAGCCGGCTTTTGCTTTTGTATGATGTCATAAACCATTGATTGATGTAGAACTAATGTGAATGGTAGTGTGCTCTAATTTAATTTTACATTGTATCTTGATCTATAAACGACCCACGCGGGGCTCCTGAAAAACCATATGGCATGTATAACAAATCTGATCTCCCCACATTAATTTTCCTCTTAAGAAAGTTAACCCAGAAACTGTTTTACACATGGCATGAAAGCTGAATATTTGTAGGAACAGCAGTACTCAGATTCTGCAGAACATTAATCTTCTGAATTTCCAACGTGGAGTTGGTTAGTATTACTATATACTAGTGGTAGTATTTTTCAAAATAATTTGGTTCCTAAAGCGTGAAACCGTCACTTCTTTTATCAATGTGAGCTATGGGATCTCAGTTAGATGGACATTATTGATAGTCTATTCTGTATGACATCTTGTCTGGTGCTTTGCTTTTGGACTTGTGTAATGTGTATTGTCTTCGAGATGTAAGGAATGAGATATATAATTTGCATATGGAATTTGTAACATTCTGTGACATTTGTGCCTTTCATTGCACTTTATATTGCCATGTGCTTAGCACTTTTGGGGTTCAGTTTTTTGTTCAGGCCAAGATAATATGTCCTTCGGATCCACTTGTGTACAATGAACTTGGAGTTGTTGCTTATCATATGAAAGAGTAAGTTTTCTACTATGTTTTCATAATGCCATATATCATTTCTTGCCCAGAGAGATGGGTTTTCTTTAACATAAGTACATTTAAATGAAAACACAGCAAGTTTTGTAGAATATAAGAACCAATCATGATCATTTGATTTATTCAAAGTCAATGGTCAGACTTGAATGAGCTTCATTTGGGTTTTCAAGCCCAATCCAAGTATTTTAGTGTCACTGAGATGCGTTTACTTGAATAGAGGAGAATTCCCGGTAAGAGCACTCTTAATTTTTGAGAACCTAAGGACCAATCATAGACATCCAATTGATTTTAAGTCATAGGACAAATAATTATGATGGGCATAAATATAATTAACTAGGATGTAAAAACCAATCAAGTTAATAAACTTTTGCCAAATTGAGATGCGTTCATTTCAGTAGAGAAGGATTCAAATGAGAAAACTGTAAGTTTTTATGAACTTAAGAACCAAACATGTCCATTTAATTATTATATGAAAAGTGGTACTTTATGAACGTACATTTTGTTGAAAGATGGTAAATGTTGAATCTCTGAAAGTGCTTATTGCAAGATTGCAGAAGCATGTTGGAACAGGTTACTAGGTTTTAGTTTACTCCCTCTGTTAAATATCTCTTGTTTGAGTGTACGTATAAATTTTGAATGTAAATCACTCGAATATAAATGGTCAAAATTACGAAACAATAGTATTGTCAAAGTAAAATTTGATATATGCATATTGATATTTCATTAATGGCGAGTCGAACTTCGTCTTAGAAAGTCAAAATGACAAGTAAATCTTGGCAGAGGGGTTGTGTATAAAAGCATACGCTTAATTGACTTGGTCATCTATGGCTACTAGTTTTCATATTAGTTTAGAGTTTACCATACAACTATATTAATGTCTATTCGTTAAATTGGAAAGTGAGTGTACTTGTATTTTCAAATTATTTGTGCAAACAAGTATTTTATAAGCATCCTATGCAAATTAAATTCAACTTGGAAGTTTTTTTCTCGAGCATTGTTGGAAACCAACCCGTTTGTGGGGTTTGAAGTGAAGTTTACTTTAGCTGGAAAACAAGTTTGTATTCTGTCCTAAAGATGTCTTCTTTGTTCATAAGTTTTCAGCTGAAACTCATTTATATGGTCTAGTCACCAACTTCTAACGAACCGCATCTTTTTTTGCACAAACTTTATAGGTACCAGAAAGCTGTATCATGGTTCGAAGGGACTTTATCAAGTTTACCATCGTCTGTTACTGAAATGTGGGAGCCAACTGTGATCAATCTTGCCCATTCGTACAGGAAGCTGAGGTCTGTTAATCAGACAGATAAAACGTGGCTTTCCTGTTTAGATATCACAATTTTTTTTTCTTTTGAATTGTAAAAGCTCAAAATTTGGTTGTTACATGAGGTTGTCATATATCATGATTCATGAGATTTCCTAATTAGTCAAAAAATAGTACTGCATGATCCAGTGTAGTGTAGTTTTAACTTCCTTTGAATGGATATTGTGCCCTCTATAAATTACTTTCACACAAACTTTCTGAATATTGACTTTGATTTTTGTTGGTGGTTGATATTCTCTAGTCAGTTAACGTTTGACTGGAAAATATCTCTTGATACTTGAAATAGCAGAAAGTTGACAGACTGCTTAGTGCTTACTCATTGGGTCAAATTACTTTTGACAGGATGTACGACAAGGCTATCTCAGTTTATGAAAAAGCACTTGCATTGTCAACCAAAAGTGTGAGCACTTATGCTGGTCTTGCTTACACATACCACTTGCAGGTAATACATGATTTACCAGATATAAGCAGGCAAAGTTACTATTTTGTCGCCAGTTGCTTCCTTCATATTAAAGTGATAAACTTGGGCAAGCAATGAAAAATACTTATGCTTGTCCTGTTCTCTAAGACTCCTGCAGAACATTTGTTTCTTGTGAACTTATTACTTCACTATTATCAGAGATGATTGTAAATAGTAACAAATGAGGTTTCATGGTTGGTAATAAGATGTAACATACTCTATCTAATTCTATCTAATGTACCGAATATGCTTGTTAGCAGTGTGATTCATGAAGAATGATCTCAAGGTTTATACCTAGTTAATATTGCTTGTTATATTCCTGCCCAATTTACGTTTTTTCTTATATGTGAAAAGTCTGACCTTATTCTACACTCACTGCAGGGAAACTTCACTGCAGCAATTACACACTACCATAAGGTAAAGATCTGCCTAACACTGATGCTTACCTTTCATAAAAAAGATATACAGTTCATTCCTAATCACCATCCTCATTTGATATCATTGAGGTGTTATTGTGGTATTTTTTTTCTTGCGTATATGCCCTTTGCTCAGTGAAAGTTTGTGGAAGGCAGTATAATGATGTGTAACATTGGACTTTTTTTTGTTGTTGTTACGAAGAATGTTGCAAAGAAAGAACTAAAGAGGAGAACGGCGGTTAGGAATGGTTGAGTGGATGTGTGTATTCTTAATTTGTCATCCCTGTTTGTCATACACAACTAACATTAATAACCAACTTCTGTGACCTTAGTTTGGAATTACTTTTATTGCAAATAGCGCTGGCATCTTTTGCAGCTGACAAATTATGCAAACCAGACATTTCATAGATTTTTTCCTTGTTTGAGTTTCCCAATGCTGAACTTCTGTTTTTAAAATGTGTCAGGCATTATGGCTGAAACCGCATGATCAATTCTGCACAGAAATGTTAACTCAGGCTTTAATAGACGAATGCCGTTCTGGCATTGACTAAAGAACTGAAGTGGAAAGAAGCCAAATTCATGTTCCATGGTAATTACTCAGATAGAAAAATGTATATTTTATATCTGTATTCATGTTGTGTAATATATAATCTAGAAAATAGCTACTTTGCCCTATCTAAATAAAGAAAGGCTTAACAGTCTTTCGGAAATATTTTTGATGAGTCGACGAATTACGGCGACAGAAAAAGGAAGAAATTAAGCTCACTCCTGGAAACGACTTGAACTTGTCGGCGGCCTCTGTCAGCAACGCACCAGCCTCGTGGATATCTGACCTTTCAAAGCCTAATTTATTGATGATGATGCTCGCATCTTTTACAAGGTAACTCGATTCTTTCCTTGCAATAGAAAGGTCTGGTATTCAAATTCTGAAGAGTCATGTTGGCTCGCTTACTGAGCAAGTATAAATATTTATTCCTGAGTTGTCCATGTGTGGGAGGTTCATCTTCATTCTTTCATCCTTCGTGTAAACCTCTCTCTTTTATTATTGGAAGTTATCTGTTGTTTGTACATGAGAAATCAATGCCCTATGCGATCTATATTTAGATCTTCCGAGTTACTGAATGTATCAGATATAGTCTCATAAAAAAAAGACAGTTCTGAATTATGTAACCGTGTTGCTTTCATGTGTAAAGAGTGAGAGTTTGATTGGTAATTAAATTGAAATAGTTCTGAAATTGATTTAGATACATTTAATTGATTTTGCATAGAAATATATGAGAAAGAAATACATAATCGACAGAAATGAGCCACATGCTAGAGTATAACATAAAGTTATGGGGTCATTGTAGCTGCATTATTGAATTAGTAAAATTACTGAATCACTATCAATCTACGGACCCATCCACAAAGACTCTCTATGACTAGTTGCTTATATAATTCAGATAATAAATCAATTCCACTAAATTCAACCCAGTTCAATCATGTGTTCACTTAGAAAAGGGAGTTTACTCTACAGTTTGGATGGGATGGGAATTAGGATCGGATTTGGTGGAAGTGTGAGTGTGATTGTGAGTTTGAGTGTGAATAATCATTAATAAATAATGATACTCCCTAGTCCCACCGTCCTCTAATACATATCATTTATGGTTAATTTGAGTAGATTAAGAAGAAGTAAATGCTAGCGATTGAATAAATTTAATGAGTTGGTGGTTAATGTTTTTTTCAAAAAAATTCGTGCAAAAAGTAAAATTGGTAGATTGTTACTGGTGATAAATATTTTTTTATTGATTATGATAAATAAGTGATTGATGTTTGACATTTTAAGGTAGTTATTGATATTAAATACGCATTGAAAATTGTTAAGTGACAAGTAAAAGTAGACAAAAAAATTTAATTAAGTGACATGTAAAAGATGACAGAAAGAGTATTAGTTAGTTAGTAAACTAATAACTAATGAATTATTTTGGAAAAGAAAATAAAAAAGAAGATTGGTGAGTATGACACTCCCACTCGCTACTTCTACTAGTAGTATTGCCTCACCTACCCTGCCACCAACCATTCATTTACCTAAAAAGAAAATAAAATCAAATAAAAATAAAAACCAAATCTCCCCAACTTCTTCTTCATCATCCGTCACTCTCCACTAGGTTGTCGTGCGTTAACAGTTTTTGCTTAGAAGCTGCTTTCACTAATCAGCAGCACTAAGCAGATCACGCCAACCCAAAAATCCTCCTCCGAATTAAACGTTTTTCTCCCCCCTTTGTCCTGTCCCTGTCGTCGTCTCCAGATATCATAGCTGTTATCAGCTGTGCCTGACATTCTCCCCTCCCCTCCTCTTCTTTCCTCCTTTCATTTGACTTTGGATTCTTCACTTCCTCCTGCTCCTCTCCACCGTGTCTCCGGTTTTATCTTCATCTCCGCCGCCGCTGATTTCTGGGGCAGGCATTCTTATTCAACCCATTGCTTGACCACCGCCTCTGCTCCTCCAGCCCAGTTGCTGATTCAAGATGAATCTCCTGACCCTGCTCTTGTACATATCACAATGGTTTAGCTGATTCTCCGGGTAAGTTGAACTTTCCTACCCTAGTTGAGTTGAACCCCGGATACCTGTTGATAGAATAGAGAGCAGTAAGGAGCAATGCGGATGCCCTGCTGTTCCTCTGTTATCATCTTGACACTGCTGGCGGCCGCAGCCGCAGCGCAGTCAGACATCCAAGCACTCCTGGATATCAAGCAAGGGTTCCTCAAAGACCCCTCAGGCAAGCTTCTATCTTCATGGGATCCCAAAGCTGTAGCAGACGACGGCTGCCCGCAAAGCTGGTACGGCGTCACTTGCAACGCCGGACGCGTCACCTCACTCGCTATAAACGACTTGGGACTAGTCGGGGACTTCAGCTTCACCGCTGCCGCCAATCTCAAACTCCTCTCCAACTTGACCCTCTCCAACAACCGCCTCACCGGGAGCGTTTCTATCCCCGCCCCCGCGCTCGGATCACTCCAAGTGCTGGATCTTTCGCGCAACTCATTTCAAGGTGATATCATGCTGCTCCTTTCTCACCTGGGTGGTCCTGTCCAGTATGTTGATCTGAGCAGCAATTTGTTCACCGGTTCGCTTGACTTAACGCTTGGGAACTCCTCCACTCTTGCATCCACAATCACGTATCTCAACGTTAGCGGAAACCGGTTGACTGGAGAGCTCTTTCCTCATGACGGCATGCCTTATTTCGACAGCCTGGAGGTGTTCGATGCAAGCAATAATCAGCTTGCTGGCGTGGTGCCATCATTCACTTTCGTAGTTTCTCTGAAGGTTCTTCGGATTGGAAACAACCAGCTTTCGGGGTCTCTGCCAGCAGGTCTCTTACAAGAGAGCTCAATGGTCTTATCTGAATTGGATCTCAGCCATAACCAGCTTCAAGGTATTATTCTCGATTCTCATTCACTCCTTACGATATCCCGAAGTACTATGATGTTTTTCATGAAATATATGAATGTACTAGGATGCTTCGGCTGACACCCTTTGGCCTTTATTACCTTAATTTTACTTTGTTTTTCTGGCAGGTCCTGTGGAAAGTATCACATCCTCAACCTTGAAATATCTCAACTTGTCTTCAAACAAGTTGTCGGGATTCTTGCCTTTGAGGGTCGGGCGCTGTGCCGTTGTGGACCTGAGCAACAACGAGATCTCGGGGAACATCTCAAGAATGCAAGGTTGGGGGAATTATGTGGAAGTCGTGGATCTGAGCTCCAACTTATTGAGGGGATCTTTGCCGAACGAAACTTCTCAATTCTTACGGCTGTCTTCCTTCAGGATTGCTAACAATTCGGTTACCGGAGTTCTCCCGCCTGTGCTGGGCACATACCCGGAGCTGAAAGTAATTGATCTCAGTCTCAACCAGCTCAACGGGGGACTTGATATGAATTTGTTCGCATTGACGAAACTCGTGGATCTTAACCTGTCAGGCAACGAGTTAAGTGGTCCGCTGATTCCTCCAGCTGCCCTGGATACTCGCCCGGCCGTGAACTTCAGCTTGGTTTTTCTTGATCTTTCGTCGAACTCGTTTAATGGCAGTATTCCGAATGGGTTGAATAAGTTCCGGAACTTGATATATCTGAATTTTTCAAGAAACCAGTTTACTGGCGGCATCCCTGAGGATCTTCCGGACAACCTGGAACGGCTTGATTTGAGCTTCAATGATCTATCCGGCGCAATACCTGAAAATTTGAGGAGCTTTCTTGATTCATCATTTCACCCAGGGAATCCTCATTTGATGCCTCCTTATCCGCACTCTTCGCCTGAGAATATACCGGAGATTGAGACGAGGAATAAATCCCACTTGAAATCAGTGATCAGGGGTGCTGTGGTTGCTGGTGCGGCGGCTGTCTCGGTGTTTACTATTCTTTTCTGCGCCATAATCTTGTACAGGTCGCGGAGGAGAAAATACCCGAGCAACAATCTGAACAAAGATGAATTGAGCGGTGCGGATCCGCAAGGGAACGTTCAGGTTTCTAGTCCTTCATTGTCGCAGAGAAAAACAGATCCATCCGCGACTTCTCCAAAACTTCCTGGAAGTGCTTCGTCGAAGCCTGCAAGTGAAACTCCTACCAAGGCAGCGATCACGCAGATATCTCAAAGCTCTGGTCATTCGGAGTCTGTAAATAAAGAAGAACAAATGGCCTCTCCAATGTCTCTCTTATATTCATCAGATCCCTCGCCCAAGGATCAGCGTGGATCGGAGAATCGCGGGCAGCTCAAGGCTTCATCCCCGGATATGTTTTTAGGTGATCTACACCTCTTTGATAGCTCCTTGACATTCACGGCCGAGGAACTCTCACTTGCTCCGGCAGAAATGGTCGAGAAGGGCTGCCATGGAATGCTGTACAGGGCTGTGCTGGCCTCCGGCCATGTTTTGGCCGTGAAATGGCTTAGAGAAGGGATAGCGAAATCCAAGAAGGAATTCGCCAGAGAAGCCAAGAAGCTTGGAAACATCAGGCATCCGAATTTGGTTTCGCTGCAGGGCTTCTGCTGGGGCCCTAACGAACACGAGAAGATTCTGATATCGTATTTCATCGACGCACCGTGTCTGGCACACTGTCTTCAAGGTGAGATTTTCTCCCCTCTCTTTACGGGCCTTGATGACTTGAAAGCTGAAATCTTTCTAACTCAGTTGCTTCTGTCGCAGAACCCGAAAGATTTCCGCAGTTATCCGTGGATCACAGGCTCAAGATCGCCGCCGACGTCGCCTGCTGTCTTAGCTACCTCCACAGCGAGAGAGCCATTCCCCATGGCAACCTGAAAGCCACAAACATCTTACTCTCACCGCCCAACTTCACCGCGCTTCTCACAGACTACAGCCTCCACCGCATCATGACCTCGGCCGGCACGGCTGACCAGATACTCAACTCGGCGGCACTGGGCTACATCCCTCCCGAGTTCCTCAGCTCCCACAAACCGTCCCCCTCGCTGAAGAGCGACGTCTACGCGTACGGGATAATTCTACTAGAACTCGTGACGGGAAAATGCTCTGGCGACATCGCCTCATCGGGTGCGGGCGTGGTAGACTTGCCGCTCTGGGTCTCCACACTGGCCCAAGAAAACAGAATTGGGGACTGCTTCGACAGGCTCCTCGCGCAGAGTGCGGAGCGGGACGGCAGAGTTCTTGAAGGTCTGCTGGGGGTGGCGATGAGATGCGTGCTGCCTGCGTCGGAGCGGCCGGACATGAGGACTGTGGTTGAAGATATCTCGGCATTATTAATTTGATTGAGCAAACTCCTTCCACATTGGATGTGAGCAGCAACGCCCAGAAGTTTTGAATCTCTGAAGTGTATAAATTTGATGGGGTTTATGATTCTTGTTAAACCCCTCTCCCTCTTGTGTTGTGTGTGACTGGTGCAATGTAAATTCTTCAGTGTGAACCGCCATTGAATTGATCTTGGTAATGGGCAGCAATTTGCTCCGTAGTTTAAAAATAAATAAAATAATATCGTTTTAGACTACCAGCGACTTGCAGTGCAACACTGGATCGGTATCCACCCTGAAGGCCTGAACAGACATAGATTGAGATAAGCCTGAGTGTGTATATAGGTTAGTTACTCTTTATTTATTTATCATATAATTAGTATTTTAAATTTTTTTATTACAAACTAATTAGATTTCTGTATTAAAATATTTAAACGTAATTTATTTTATACGCATGTAGAATGGTTGTTGGTCGAGAGAAATTTGCAAGATATAATTTTAAAACATATTACCTCTTAAATAGTGAAAATAATTTATATCATATTTAACAAATGTAATTAATACTATATTTATATTATAAAATATTAATAGTTGAACTAATACTGTCTGAACTACCAAACTTGATAAATAGGGTACAAGAAAAAAAATTTGAACTATTTTTCTAAATTAAATTTTAGATTTGCGTTTTTTAATAAATATTAATATATGATTCAGATCTGTGCATATAAACTGTATCGTTTTGTCAATAGATTAAACGATATCGTTTTATTACACTGACAAATTCACGTTTTTCATAATAAAACAACTCTATTATTCAACAAGTTTAACAATATTAATTTTATTTAGGTTGTGTTTGGTTTAGGAAAAATTTGGCGGAAAGAAAAATTTGATAGAAAATTAGTAAAATTCATTGTTTGGTTTAAATGGAAAATAGGAGGGAAAGAAAATTATGTGGATAATTGGATGAAAAATGTTATTCTTATCTCTAACAAATTAGTCTAATCAAATTCAATGTATCTTATACAAATAACCATTTTTTGATTAAATTTAATGTATTTCATCAAATTCAATGTATGAAGTGATGAAAAATTGATACTTTTCTATATATTTTTTCATAAAACTTTGAATGATCATGAAAAATGAAATGACTTCCTTATAATTTTCCTTAACATTTTTTTTATGAAACCAGACAAAAGAAAATTAGATTGAATTATTCAAGGATTCCATTTCCTTTCAATTTTCCCTCATCCTTTCCACCTAATTTTTCACCTAATTTTTCTTAAAACCAAACACAACCTTAATGTTTCAAACCAAAGTGATATTTTAAATAGTTCAATGAAAAATTGCACCCTATATATCAATTTTAATAGTTCATACAGTAGATAAGGAATCAAAGATAGTTCAAAATCTCATTTAAATTTTTACACTATATTTAATATCCCATCATTACGCACCATTTGAAAAATATTAATAATTTTATTGTTATTTTTATTTTTTTGAGATATGTGTAAATTGATAGAATTTGAAATGTGGTGATAATACTGGGTTAGGTCTTGTATTTAATCAAAGTTTTTACTTAGGTCCAAAATAATTTAGTTTTACTCCCTCACTTAAAATGAATGTGAGTGCATAGTTATAAAAATCAGATCGAATTAATTGGTTGGATTGTTCGAGACAAGTTTCGTTTCTGTTGAATTGTATTTTCCGGATTGCAAATTAAATGGTTAAACTGAGCAAATATAGCAATTCGAAAAAACAAAAAACTACTCAAACTGGACCGGTTTATAATTAACCGGTTCTTAATTAATATAAAATTTATTAATTAAAAATTTCATATCAATGTAATAAATGTTCAATTAATAAAAAATAAAAAATTAGTTAATATCAAAATAGCATCTGAAGAGTTTTAATCTTGGTGTTGAATTTCAAACTTCCATTACAATTCATTGTATTGTTTACATTCTTTAACTTATGTATAATTATATAAAGTCCAATTAGACCGTTGGTTCTCCGCCGTTCTAACCGCTGAAACGAGAACCGGAGTCCAATAAATATGATTCAGCTTATACATATATTTGGGCCTCTGCGGCCCAAGAAATTAAACGCGTGAATCCGTTTGCGAATGTGATTCCGTAAAAAGGAGAGAGAGAGAGAGAGCAGAAATCGGGCAAAGCGCGATGGGAGAAGTGACGACCCTCGACGACGATTTGCTGTTGAAGAATTTCTTCGCCGAAGTCAGTGAAGTAGAACGGGACAACGAGGTTTTAAGGTTTGATTTCATTTACGTTTTTTTTAACGTTGTTTTGTGTTGCCCTAACGTTTGACAGATGATTGAATGGTTCCAAATTTAGTTTCATTATTTATGTAATTTTTCCGAATACGACTACATAGTTTTAGTGGTAGGAAACGAAGAAGATCAAGAAATTCAGATAGAAGAAGGTCAAGAAAATTGTCTGAAGAATCTTCAAGAACGTTCTGTATTTGTTGCGTATGGTTGAAATTTGTGTGTATTTGTGGGTTTAGTGCTGTCCAAAGTCCACTTTTGTTGTTTGATAGTTATTTTCAGTTGTTTGCTAGATGCACGGTGGTGGGCTGAAAAAATTGCTTCTGCAGGATTCTTTCTTGCTTCAAGCTAAATGCATTCGAGTACCTCAATCTTCCATTTGATGCATCTGTTGATGATGTGAGAAGGCAATACCGGAAGGTAACATACTCACCTCACCCATGTTTGATTAAGTCGGTTTCAGTACCATCTATTTTGTATTTTTATGGTTTACTTACCAGGATTATCGTTTTTTTTTTTTTCGTCGATGGTGCGTAGTTATCTTTACTGGTTCATCCTGACAAGTGCAAGCATCCACAAGCGAAGGACGCATTCGGAGGTACGACTTTTGCTTCATGATTTTTTTCGTTTTTCCTGGCCAGACGTTTGTGCTCTTTTAGTGATAAATTAGTGTGACGATGTCAAAGATACATATACGAAGCGCTTGTCATCTAGATGATTTCTTTACAACATTGGTCATGAGTCTTCTTCTTGCATTTGAGTGGTTTATTATGTCTTTTGGTGATGATCTGTGATGGAGGTGGAATATCTTGGCACCAGTGGCAGTTGCACTCATATAATATATTGACTATCGGTCCATCTGCAGACTATTAATTTGATGCTCCTATGACCAGCCAGCAATTTACCCGTATTAGAGGTTTATGCTCAATAGATGCTTCTTTTTCTCTGCAGCGTTAGCGAAGGCTCAGCAACTTCTGCTAGATCCACAGGAGAGGGAATATATTATCAGTCAAGTTAATGCTGCAAAAGGTTAGTAATTAAGGCGCATACATTTCTAATGCTTGCTGATGGATGTCAATAACTTCTTCATGATTACTCAGCTAAAATAAATTGTTATCATAACCAATCAGATTGTTTCTTGTGGTATGTTTTACTGTCAATCCATGTTGCATGGATTCGTTGCTGATTGTCATTTCATGTTACGTGCTTGAAATATTTACTCTAGATACTTAAAGATACATTCTTTTATAGTTTCCTAAAAACACCTCAATGAATTGTAAAAACTAGTTTAGCCTAATTAATGTGATTATTGGTCAAACCTTTTGTTTATTATATGTTGACCCATAGGCTTGAAAACTTTTATAGGAAGACTAAATAAATCCAGAGCAAACGGAGATGGGTAGAAGGTGATTTGTCATTATTATTTTAGCTAAATAATGAAATTTCTCATGATATAAGTACACTGATTTCATACTGTATCCATATCATGTACATCAATCTACTCTTAATGTATAACATAATGTTGCTCTGTTGTCCGTATCTGACATAATCATTTTCAAGTGACTTGATGCTTTTTCTCTGTTGTTACATTTGATAAGTTTTTGAAAGTATTCAACTGCAAAAGAAAACAGTATGAGGCAAGGCATCTGTATTCTGAAAGAAACGGTCCACAACTTAATGTGTTTTGTAATATGTGAAGGTGTTGAATTATGTCTTGATGCGAGCAGGGAGTGCTTAATGTTCATTCTGATTTATTCTAGTTAATTGAAGTTTTCTTTTAGAAAACAATAACTGATTCCTGAGAATTTCCAAATATTGAGATTTTTTGTCCCAATCCCTATTTCGGCAACATGATCTTTCGCCTGTTAGTTATGGTCTGTTAGCTGTATTTTAATTTGTGCGTCATCCAATTTTACTATCTGTTCCAAGAGTAAGGTGGACACATTTCCCCTTATACGAAATCTGAAGATGCTTGAAGATCCTTGGAACATTACACTAGGTTTCACTTAGAGCTGAACTAAGTCAGTTACTTCAATGTAAGCTATAAAGGAATTACTCGAAGTACTGAAATGGCTTCACTTATAGTTTTTGAACTGACTAACTACTGGCCGTCGCCTTGTGAATTGGTGCTCTGGAATACCAAGATTGAAGGAATGTTCATTCTCAGAAGGATAAGCTTGTAAATGGTCTTCATTAACCATAAATCTATTAAGTTTACATTACATTTGATTATAGAAAGTTTGATGTGCTTATCAGTTGAGTTAAACTAGTAGCTAAAGCTCTACACATCTCTCATACCAGGCTGATAAAGAAACAAGACAGCGCTCTTGCATCATTAAAAGTCACCAAGTGTCGTTCTATTTATCTTTAATAAAATCCAGTACGACTGCCCAAGAAGTGGCTTTAGTATGGTATTTGCTAAGTAGAAAATTCTTTACTCAGCCCTGTCTCTCTGGCTATGCGACCTGTCAGCAAAGGTCAAGGGCAAAAGTCCATTTTCATTTTGGTGCATTTTGATCTTTAACTGTGTTGCTTTTTTCCCCTCATTATCGTAAGTTACTGAAATTCAATTCCTCTCACTGCAGAAGAACTTCGAGCAAAGAGAAAGAAGCAGCTTAAGAAAGATACTGCATCCAAACTTAAATCATTAGTGGATGATGTAAGAATCTGATATTTATTTGCAAAGCAATGCAGAACTTTCCTTGGATGATTGGATTATAATTGGTTGAGGAGCTTGATATTTCGTCAGGTAGCGCCTTTTTCTTTTTGTATCTAAATGGTATGTTTGGGCAGGGTAAATATGAGCAACAATATGAACAATCCGAGGAGTTTCAGCAACTATTGAAGTTGAAGGTTCGAGAACTTCTTACTGATCAAGAATGGAGGAGGAGAAAAATGCAAATGAGGGTACATTATTTGCTTTTGTGTGCCATGAATTTACCTCTATTTTTTGAGATTTCTAATATTTCCTTTGGTGAGTAGATATCAGAAGAGGAGGGAAGGCTTAAGAAAGATGAAGAAGAAACAAAAGAAATGTGGAAAAGGAAGCGTGAACATGAGGAACAATGGGAGGGAACCAGAGAAAATAGGGTTTGTTCTCTATTCAGATTCATTTCCACAGTTTGCTGCTATTTATGTGTATGTCATATTTATCAATTCATTTTTAATTTCTAATATCAATTGTTGATGGATGCTAGTTAGGCTGATAGAAGGCTGAACACAATTTGATTTCCCTGACCGTCAGTTACATCCTTGAAAGTCTTTATGTTGTAAAACACAGGGATTCAGATAACTGAGGATAATTTAAAATTTTTATTTTTCTGATATCATTGTATTACCTGAATGGCTATATCAATGGTAGTTTCTTGCAAACAATGTAAACCTGTAATAGTTTCATAGGCGCGGTAGGAAGTCATAGGTCGTAGTCATGACCAACTAGTGAGCTAGATGAGATTCTGCATGGGATTTAGACAGTTTTATAGCTTTGGTTAGCCACTGTTTGATTCTCGTGTAAAAAGTTATATATTTCCTGTTGTTTACTCTTACCTTCTGTTGTTATCTCGTTTACCCTTTGACATTAGGCTGAATTGCAAACCAAAATGCAAAATGTAGGACAAGGCTTCTTCAATTCATGAAAGTTGACCCATGATGAAACTAACAATTTCGTCCCAGTGACTGCAAATCTCATCGGTTTTTATTATCTTAATATTTCCTACCATTGGGGAAATTATATGCTTCGATGATGTAGTTGAATAGTCGTGTCAGCATTTAGGTACTCTTTAGTTTTTGGGGCCACTAAGTTCCATATCATGAATAACCCTTCACACTGTTTGGGCTTTAAAGTATTATTTAAGTGTGTCGTGATATTTATTCATTTCAATAATTTTTTTTCATTCTTATATATTTATAAAAGGGAGCCATTGTTCTTAATTTGACACTAAAGCAAGCAATCAACATTGAAAGAAGGGAGTCATTGGCAAGCAGGCATTTTTTTCGTAATTTAAGTTTTGACATCTCTTTTTGTGGAGTTTGGTTTGAGTATTGTGATATAATTTTAGTGAGATGTCTAGGAATGTTATATCCTTCATGCTCGGGGGTATGAGATACTAGGGTATCTCCCTTAAAAGAGAAAATCCGCTTTGAAAAATTTAGATACCCACCCTTAGATAGATTCCATATTTTCATTATGTTATTTAAGATACATGGATGTATTTCCGTACACCCCGAGGAAAAAACACCAACTGTACTTTTGGTTCATCTATGCATATATTTAGTGGTCTTACATAGCATGCGAAGGCCACATATAGGGTACCTGCGTTAGAACAGTTTCTCGAAGGTGACGATGCTGTGAGTATTTTCTGACTGACCTCAATGACATTTCCACTTTCAGGTTTCAAGCTGGAGGGATTTCATGAAGACCGGAAAGAAAGTGAGATTACTATGCTTCTCATTACGAGCAGAATCGCACCATTTGGTCCTGATTTGTGTTAACCAAATTTATTTTTCCTTGTGGCAGGCTAAGAAAGGGGAGCTCCGACCACCAAAGCTCAAGACAGAAGACCCAAACAAGTCCTATGTTCAGAGGCCTGTGAAGCGTGGCTAGACGATACAGTCTGTCAAAACTTGAAGATTTGTGAAGAAGGCTGACAAGGCACTGTAGTCGGGTCACAACGGAAATCGCTGTTATTCCAGAGTGAGGCTTTTCAGAATGTCTGAAATATGAGTAGCAATTAGAAAACTTCCTACAACCAAAAAGGATGTATTATTGCGCAACTTGTATATAAGCGCTGCGGCCTCTGTTCTCATGGTTCTGTGGTCGCTTTATCTTTTGAAGAATTCACCGGGCTTTATCATGGTTGAATTTATCCAGCCTAATGCTTGACTGACGCCTCCAACTCCAGCAATAATCATTCAGTTTCAATATCCGTTCAGACAACAATCGCAATCAGAAAGCAAACACACCTGAAGATGACCCAAAGGTTGAAGTACGAGGAGGAGGGAGGCCGCCACGTCGTCGCTCCCATCATCTCAAGCACGACATGGTTGCTCTGCTTCTGTGACGGCTGACTGAGGCTTCGCTTCCGTACTACTCGGCTGTAGCTAATTACTTGTGCGCGAATGGGTTGTCTCTTCCCTCGCTGTCGCTGTTGCTTCTTCTGGGGTTTTCTTTTCATTCTTCGGAAGCTAATTGTCAGCTGTGGGTGGGCGGGTGGCAGATGATTTGAGATCGGTGTTTTTATTTTCTCTTGTCTGGAATCATCAGCATTGAGAGGATGGCGGATGATGTGCTCAATCATTTCGCGTCCAACTCCTCCAACCTGTCCGACCAGTCGCTGCCCACTAAGATCGCCAAGCTCGAGGCCCGTATGATTGGTAAGGGACCTCCAGCCCCATCGCCAGCCCTGCGCTCCGCCCCTCCAATTCCTTCTCCTTCCAAGCTTTCCCTATCTGAAGACTTGCTTGCATCCGTTTCCTCTAGTGATTCTGATGACGACAATGTGAGTTTTTTACTATATCATTTTTTTTATTTTCTGCTGGCATGGAGCAAAACAATTAAGTTTCTTCGAGAACCATAGTCAACCTAAGCTCCTCCAGACTCACCGGAGCTGGCTTCATCAAGTTGGTTATTTGCTTAGCCGCATTCTATAGCAATTACTTAGTTGGACATGGAAATTTGATCCATGCTAGATCTTTGTGATGTGAATCTTGTGTTGGAGATCAGTTTGATAAAAATATTGAGTCTCTCTTTCTCTTTCGCGTCCTGACTACTTTTCTGCATAATGCTAGAATGGAGCTGCATACCTCATCCAAGCTAATATCCTGAAGAACTGGTTTTGATCACTTTGAGGTATGTATCATCATTTTCTTGAAACCTATTCTCTTAGTTCATTTTTCCAAATGTCACCGAAAATTGAATATTATGGTAAAATCGTCTGCTGTGATTTGTCAATGCAGGTAACGGGTGATGTGAAACCAAATTCTTCAAGAACACTGGAAAGCAAAACCAATTCTGATGTGAATAGAAAAAAGCACGGCCGTGGTAGGGGGCAATCTATCTTAAGCAGAGGTCATGGTCCAAAATCAGATCAGACTAAAGTTGAGAATTCTCAGTCCGTAATTCAGTCACTGAATGGACACCTTGACAACACTGTATGGCCCCTTATACTATACACATTATGGATTATTTTCTGTTACAATAAAAATAATGTACAATGCCCAAAAGTATTTTTTCACGACTTCATCTGGGATATCATAACATCTTGATCAGGTAATATAGCTATGTCATTGATCATTTGTGGATGCCTGAGTTTCTGTATTTCGCAAGTTGTAGAATTAACACAAAATCTGCCCACACTCACCAACAAAATAAAAGAAAAAACAAATTTCATTCATGATATCTTGATGAATTCTTATGACGCTTTTGAGAAACAGGATGATTTGTCCACCAGTTACTTAAAAGGGGACATATTATTTTACTTGGTTATAACTAATTTCCATCTTACTTCCAGGATAATCTGCTCCAAGAGCAAATTCAAGATGATGACCGCTCATCTCTGTTGGTCAGTTGATTTTTCATTTATTGATGTACATAGGGTCCGTAATCATCCGACTCATGGTCATCTTTGTCCAACAAAAATTAGGTAGAGCTTGCATCTTTACGAGCAAAACTTGCTGCATCAGAGGAGGAGTTAGTCAAGTCACGTCAATACACGAAGGAATATGAGCTTACATCCAAGCGGTTGGAAAAGGCATGAATACATAAAGTACAAAACCATTAAAAAATATTGTTAGTCAGTTATCATCAAATGTTTGATCTGCACAGGAATTAAAGGACCTCAAAGATCATGAAAAACATATGAAGCCTAAGGTAAATCTTTTTCTGTACGAGGATCTTTAGTTGTGACATCATAAAATGTAGAGTTTGCTGATAATGGGAATCTTTTGTTAAACCAGCTAACCTCAGTTGATATATTACTCACAGTATTTAAGATATTGCTCTTATATGGGTAACTTTTTATCTCCAGCCATTCTACTCCACCAACTTCATAATGTGAGGTTATGTGCTCTGCATTTGCTATGAGGGGAAGCCACATAGCATGCATGGTATTCGTTAATATTTGTTGCATTGATCGACTTCTTCTTGAATGGCTCAGAGACTGAAAGTATTGACCGACCTGTTAATATCAGTGTCAAAAGCAGAAAGACAAGAGGCAAGAATGAAAATGTGCCAGGACTCACTAAGGCTTGGAAATGTTGGTATATTGAGGTATGCAATGGGCCATATTGGATAACATGATAATCTATTTGAAGCTGTTTCTCTAAAAGGCGCTTTCTTTTTTCAAAAGCAGTATTCAGAAAGTTAGCTCTCTTCTTATGATAGAGCTACTAGCAAATATAAATCTGCCGCTCTATAGTTTCTTAATTTTTTGGGTTTGAAGTCATGAATTCAGTTTCTGGTCTGGCTTATTTATCATTATAAGTCAAAATGATGTATGCAGTCTGTTCTTGACCCACTTTCACGTTGCTGTTTTGAGTGACGTCATATTTAACAGAACCAGTAGTATAATCTTTCAAAAATATTGCTGATACTTGTGCTCTTAATTTTATGACTAATGAACTACCCAGTTTACTACAATTATGTTGTTTTCTTATATTATTTTTTCTTTTTTAGAACTGGGACAATCATACCTGAAACATGGGAAGATGGGCAGGCACTGAAAGATCTAAATACACAACTGGTATGTTTTTCATGGTCTAGTTTAATGACTTTGAAACTCATGATACATATCCATGGTAAAAGGAGGAATCAAATATAAACTCAAACAAGGTGTGTGCATACCAGAAGGTGCTTAGTTGTAATACCAATGGGTTTCTGAAATTTCATTATCTTATAGTTCTCTAATCAGCTTAGTGAGTGCTAAACCTCTTTAGAATTTCCACATTCTGAGGTACATTATTTGGAAGAACTGGATCTGATGTGTCTGATAGAATGTTTGTTTGGTTTTTGTTCTATTTGTAGAAACATCTATTAGAAGCCAAGGAGGCTGTTGAACGGCTGAGAAAAGCTTTAAAGAAACAACATGCAGGTAACAGTAGAGACTTAATGATTGAACCATGAATGATTTTGAACTTGCTTTATAGTAGGAGTAAATGCTGTCAATGTTTGTTTTTTAATTATCAAGTTTGTTGATAGCATCCATGTTGCTTTTCCATTTGGTGGTTTTTGGGACTAAATTGGGCTACTAACTCTTTATGATAAAGGTGATGGAGTTGATGGGGACACAGGCAGCCAAGAAGAAGAATTTCTCTTCCAGGATGAGATATACAGAACGCGTTTGGCTACTATCAAACGTGTATGGCTCTTTCCATGTCTGAAATCACATAATGATGCTTGTGAAGTTTTCATCGTACTCCATTTCATACGACTATCATTAATGTGTCTTTCTTAGGAAGAAGAAACTCTGCTTTGGGAGAGGGATCGTTATGAGTTGGAGAAGGGGAGGCTCGTTCGTGAAATGAAGCGCATAAGAGATGAGGATGGTTCAAGATTTAACAATTTCCAAATACTGAACCACCGATATGCACTTTTAAATCTTCTTGGGAGAGGAGGATTCAGTGAGGTTTACAAGGTTGGAAAGATGGAGCACTGATACACAAATGTGTCTGCTGTATTTTCTATAGATGATTTTGAGAAGTTCTTTGCCATGCTGAAAACTGTATGAACTTTTCAGTAATTTGAAATAAGAAAATCTTTGCAGGCCTTTGACTTGATGGAGCATAGATTCGTGGCATGTAAGCTTCATGGTCTGAATGCCCAATGGAGTGAAGACAAGAATCAAAGCTATATACGTCATGCAATTCGCGAATACCACATTCACAAAACTCTGGTGCATCATCACATTGTGCGGCTGTGGGACATATTTGAGATCGATCAAAATACTTTCTGCACTGTTCTTGAGTACTGCAGTGGTAAATTATGAGTGCATATCTCTGAACATGATAATACTATTTACGACTTCTTGTCCTCTTGAATTTACAGTGTTATTTTTTGTCAAGTGGTCTGAAATTATGATATCAGATCTCACGCCTGTTTCACTGTAGGTGAGGACCTTGATGCTATACTTAAAGCAGCACCTTTGTTTCCTGAAAAGGAAGCCAGAATCATCATTGTACAAATTTTTCAAGGGCTCGTGTACTTGAATAAAAGGACACAGAAAATCATACATTATGATTTGAAGCCTGGGAATGTGCTATTTGACGATTTTGGTGTTGCAAAAGTGACTGATTTTGGCCTCAGCAAAATAATTGAGGACGATGTTGGATCACAGGGCATGGAACTCACATCCCAGGGAACTGGAACTTACTGGTGAATGTCTCAACCTTCACAGCCTCTCATTTACCAAACCATGTGCTGTTTCTTTAGACGGCAACTATTTTCACCGTAATCAATAATCCACAAGTAGAGAAGTTCATTTTATATATCTTTTCTGGAATATCAATAACTAGGATAACTTTCAGTTACTATTCTTACCAAAGACAAGTTTACATCACCGTGCAATCACTATTGTTATGATTTTCTAGTTGTATGATGAGGATATGTGACAGTTGCAGACTGAAACCAGTGAATTCCATTGTTGATCTTTCTATGTTTGATTTTAGCTAGTCCGCTCTCATATTTGCTCGTCTTGTTTTGAGACAAATCAGGTATTTACCCCCAGAATGCTTTGAGCTGAGCAAGACACCGCTTATATCATCTAAGGTTAGTATGTGTTTTCATTTTGTTGGCATCATATGTGTTTATGTCGAGTTAAAACAATAAACTCACTTTACTCTGATGTATCTTCTCTATAAGTAATATTGTTTTCTTTTGCAATTTTCTCTCTTGTCCCTATGTTTCTGTCTGCAGTTTTGTCTTTGATCTTTTCTACTATCTTTTCAGCTGATCTTCTATTTAATAGCAAATCTCAGTCTGATGTGCCATCTGTTTGGAAACAGGTCGATGTTTGGTCTGCTGGTGTTCTATTCTATCAAATGCTTTTTGGTAGGCGCCCCTTCGGACATGATCAAACTCAAGAGCGTATTCTTCGTGAAGATACCATCATCAAAGCCCGCAAGGTTGAATTTCCTTCCCGACCAGCTGTTCGAATGAGGCAAAGGTAATGGAGAGATCAATTTCTTTCCCTTTAGCATGCAACCAACTAATGGTCTGATCTGAGGATAGTAATCTGGCAGATTTGTCCACAGTCTTTTGTTCTCGTCTACCAATTGAAATTGAAATATAAAATAACTTTATTAGGAAGTTAACCACCCAAGAACTTCAGGTTCCGCCATTGAACTTTTATTCGCCTTTCATGATTATTTATTCATTTAAACTTTGAAGTTACATCAGAATGCTGATATTTATTTCAGATCACATTTTTGTGAGATTTGAGGTCATTCTCCATCTGTCATTCAGGTCCTGATTGATAGGCCCCTTTGGTCGCAACATTCCCAGACCCAAAGCAACAGCAACGGCTACTATCAGCACAGCAAGCAGCTTTGTTTTTTTCGGCAACAAGTTCCTTGGATGCATCTTCTGGTACTTTTCTTCTGTTGCTGGTTTATCTGCCAACAGACCCTCACTAGCTTCTTCTCTGGCTCTATCCCCACCTCGTCGTTGCGCCTTTTGGTCCTGAGCCTCACTCGAGGCTTTATCATGATCTTCAGCGGTGTGTTTGGCTTCCTGCTTTGCTTCCTCCTCCTTGCTCACTGCTGGCGTCTTTGGCAGTCTGACCCGAAGCACCTCCCCTTCAAACTTAGCGCTGATTCCATTGACATCACAGTCTTCCGGCAGCTTAAACTCCTTCTGGAACCGAATTGATTTCTTGTCATTTACTTTCCTCTCCCCGAGGACTCGCACATTACCAGAAGTTGTCACTTGTACCTTCAAATTCTCCCTCTTGAAACCTACATGAGGAGCCAAAAACCATAAACAACACAAACTGTCTGAAAATATTTACTAATGAGACTTGACTGGCAGATGATCATGGGTGCTCACCAGGCACGTGCACGAGGAGGGTGTGGCATCCATCCTCATGCACCCAATCACACTTGGGTTCAAATTCTTGAACCTGGGCTGTCATTTGTTGCTGGAACCGTTTTGCAGGATGTGGTTTCGTTTATGGCTGCTTCCTGGGTTTTTATATGGGTGCATCCATCTCCATTCTATGTGGGAGTAAACTTAAGGATGTGTAAGTGCTTTGCTTTGTCTGTCATTCTGGACGTTCAGGGGCAAAGAAGTTGGGAGATTCCTGCTGGTTTTCCTACGCTTCCTCCTAGAATAATTCTTGTGTAAACTGGAAAGAGATGGGGCTCCATTACTTGCATCATATGGTAATGATAAGTGATTCTTTCGATGGACTATGAGCATCAAGTGTGCCGTGGACATCATCAAGGATTGAAATTGGAATTAGAAGGATTGAAAATCATACGTATTTCAAATTGGACCGAATTGAACATAAAATTTTGAGTTCAGACCGGATTAAGATTGGAAAACCTGCAAATATTTTGGGTTTGAAGAGGCTTATAAAAATTAAGGGTAAATTACAAAAATACATCTCAAACTACCACAAATTTTCGAGGGAAAAATCACAAAAGAGTCCTGAATTACCACCACTTACCCAATTACTGTCCGAACTACTACGATTTTGAAAAAGGGTGCAGTGAAAAAAATATTGAACTGATTTTGGATGATGCTTAAGATCAATTTGCTTATTTTCTTAAATATAATTGATCTTATTAAATTTGTTGAGGATTATGGATGATTGAGTATGAAAAGACTTCGTTTTGTTTATGTGCGCAAAATGATATTATTTATTTTGATAATAAAATGATGTAATTTTTGAACACGAATCGAATTCTTGTAATAATATTAGTTTAGGAGTGTAATGGTAAATTTTATTGCTTAAGATCAATTTGTTTGTTTTCTTAAATATAATTAATCTTATTAAAGTTGTTGATGATTATGGATGATTGAGTATGAAAAGACATCGTTTTATTTATGTGCGCAGAACGATATTATTTATTTTGATAACCAAACAACGTAATTTTCGAACACGAATCTAATTCTTGTAATAATATTAGTTTAGGAGTGTAATGATAAATTTTATTTTAAAAAATCAGTCCATTTTTTTCATCGCACCTTTTTTTGAAAGTCATGATAGGTCGGACCGCATTTGGGTAAGCGGTGATAGTTCAGGACCTCTTTTTCCCTTTCAAATTAAGTATCGAATTTTTTAATTGTTCAATTTCAATACCAAACTTTTAATTTTTTAATTTTAGTAATATGGACTTAAGTAAATGAGAAAATTTATGCCCAATATATTTAAGTAAATTTTAAAATCACAGCTAAAGAGTTGGACTTCTAAACTAATTTTCTCATTTCATGTTAATTGCTTTTTCTATTAAGTTTATAGTACTGAAATTGAAGAATTAAAAAATTCGGTATTGAAATTAAAGATTTGAAAAGTTCAATACTTAATAATAGGTGGTAGTTCAGGTATTTTTTTAGTTTACCCAAAAATAATGAAAAAATAAATAAAAAATTAATAACACTGTTTTACTTAAAATCAATAATGAAGAAAATTTTATTTAATTATTTTTTAAAATTGGTACTATGTA
>NQLW01000064.1:569172-580627 GCA_002312845.1 Kalanchoe fedtschenkoi | reverse complement strand
CTTCGAAAAGTTACTGATAACTTTGCACCCGAGAATGAGCTTGGTCGAGGCGGTTTTGGAGTGGTTTACAGAGGCATGTTCGATGATGGTACGCAGATTGCTGTCAAGAGAATGGAAGCTGGAGTGCTTTCTAACAAAGCTCTTGATGAATTTCAGTCAGAAATTCATGTTCTTTCGAAAGTTAGGCATCGTCACTTGGTTTCTCTTTTAGGCTACTCCATCGAGGGAAATGAAAGGCTGTTAGTTTACGAGTTCATGACTAAAGGAGCGCTTAGCAGACATTTATTTCATTGGGAGAGCTTGAAATTGGAACCATTGTCTTGGGCGACAAGGCTAGTAATCGCTCTTGATGTTGCTAGAGGAGTGGAGTATTTGCATGGCCTGGCTCGCGAGAGCTTCATACATAGAGATTTAAAATCCTCAAATATTCTTCTCAGTGATGATTTTCGTGCTAAAGTTGCCGATTTTGGGTTGGTGAAACTCGCTCCGGGTTTAGGTAAATCTGTTGCCACCAGACTTGCTGGGACTTTTGGCTACCTTGCACCTGAATATGCAGGTGACATCTCCTACCCTCTTTCAGCTTACTACACTGGTTTTGTTAGATCTAATTATAATTGTCATTTTGTTCCTGCTTATGGTTTGAGGTATCTTAATGTCATGCTTTGCCTGGATTGGTATAATATAGGATCCAGTTTGGTAAAATTGTTTTGCTCAGCTGTAAATGATGAAGTACTTTTGGCTTGTGTTTCTAAATGGTAGTGATGGGTAGAATCACCACAAAATCTGACGTCTTCAGCTTTGGGGTTGTGCTGATGGAACTGTTAACCGGTCTCACGGCGCTGGATGAGAAGCGTCCCGAGGAGACTCGGTACTTAGCCCAATGGTTCACACAAATCAAATCCAACAAGGAGAAACTCATGGAAGCCATCGACACTACATTGAGCATAAAAACAGATGATTCTATAGTTGAAAGCATCTCAATTGTCGCTGAACTAGCTGGGCATTGCACGGCCAGAGACCCAAGCCACCGACCAGAAATGGGCTACGCAGTGAATGTGCTGGTCCCGTTAGTTGAAAAGTGGCAACCGGTTAAAAATGAAACTGAGGGATATGCAGGGATTAACTTCGACCTGCCTCTTCCAGAACTGCTGAAAGGATGGCGTGAGAAAGAGGGTACGGATTTGAGTCTGAATAGCATCGACAACAGCCAGGGAAGTCTCCCTTCTCGTCCTCTTGGATTTGCAGACTCATTCACATCAATAGACGGGCGGTGAGTAAAGGAAATGTCTGTGTTTTGGCATATGTCAGGTCAACAACATCTCATCTTAGAATAATAAGGTTATTATGCACTGCATGTTTATATGTTTCAGTTTGTTTTACAGTTCAATGGAAGTCTCCATGAACTGGTGAGAGTTTGCATAAATTAATGTATTGCATCATTTTGGGATTTCCCTGAAAACTCAACTAATGTCAAGGGAGAGCGACATGTCATGCGTGTTTGATGTGAAATTATTCTTATGTTGTTTTGTAATTAGTTTTAGGATATATTGTTTGACTGATTCGGATAAAAATCTTTAGTTTTATTTAGAGTTATCAGACTATAACTGCTCTAACGGAACTGGTCCAATTCACATATTGCTTACGAGTATAGGCACCCGTCGTCTCGACGGTTCGGTTCGAGAATAATTAAA
This sequence comes from Kalanchoe fedtschenkoi, assembly GCA_002312845.1. Lineage (NCBI taxonomy): Eukaryota > Viridiplantae > Streptophyta > Magnoliopsida > Saxifragales > Crassulaceae > Kalanchoe > Kalanchoe fedtschenkoi. Next base: position 578,936 of record NQLW01000064.1, on the reverse strand, counting down.
AATCGAACCAAATTATTAGTCATTCCTTTTTAAAATATGAAACGGTAAACCGAACGATTTTTTAAAATTTGGAACCAAACCGAACCAAATCGGACCGGACCGAACCGAACCACAGGGAGCGTCGTACGGACATCCTATTCTGTTATATATATAGATATGTAGATTAAGATGCTAATAATTCAATCATAAGCATCTGTTTGTCTGTACCTAATGCAAGTAAGTTAATTTCGCACGAAATTCATTTTGTTTTCTTTTTACAAGTTTTGATTAGGGGTGGAAAATTTATTGTAAAACACTAAAATATTTTTTAATTTAAATAATTTTCACTTCCTATTTTCTATTTAATATTTTTACAATTTTTTTCTTATAAAATTTTTGTTCTCATTTTTTTTTTACAAATTTTCATTTCCCTTAATTTTTTTCCACTCCAAACACAATGTTAATGTTTTCGTGATCAGTCCCCGACCAAGTCTACAAACCATGTTTTGTTGGATTTAGCCACGTTTTGTTTGATTCAAAAATGCATATTTGTGAAAACCAAGCTGACACAACTGTTGGACTTTATTGAAAATACAATATGCATGAGCGTTTGTGCAACACATCAGAAACCGAACAAATTTAATGATAAAAATTTCATTTTAAAATTGATTCATCATTTAATTATACATTTTATTGAAATAGAAACTACAATTATGAAAAACTAAATTTAAGAAAGCGGGAATTGATAACGACATGTTTTAATGTCGAAAATTCAATCTCTGTTATTTTTATCTAATTTCAGACAAGTTTATATTAGATTGTACTTTTATTTAGATTTATGAATTATAGTTCAATGACTTAATATAAGTTATTTATTCTTGTTTTCGTTATCCTATGAGGAACATTTCATTTAGTAAACTCACTCAACAATCCTTGTCACTCTTTGTGGCATGTAATTTTTCGTAAGTGCGCACATTGCGTTTCTCTGTCATCTCTTAAGATCCAATCCATATTCGTAGTCGCTCTGATCCCACTCTATCTGGTTCAACTAGCTTGCTTGCACTTTTGCATACCTCTCTCGTCACTCCGCGATGAAAAATGAGGACCCAAACCCAAATTGGGAATCATCGAGAAGACTCATGACAACCCTACTGCACTTATTCGCGTCCTCATTTTCCAACTCAGTCCCCGTAGTGACTGGTCTGATTGGATCTGTGGCTAAAGTCCATAGATGAGAGGCTTGACAAAGAATAAATAGTGAAACGGCAGAGCCGAGACGGAAAGTAGGGAAGAAGCTCCTAAATCGATTCTTCATCGGATGGATAGCGCACGGAAGCGGAGATTGATGGTAGAAGTCAACGATCGATTGAGTAGAGTTCTGGAAATGAAGAAACCGGGATGAAATGGGAAAGGAAAAAAAATAAAACAACATCGTGCAGTATATATCTGTTTCCCTCCTTAAATATTCTTATTATTTTTGTGTATTACTATTATTTTTTTCAAATCAAACAGACATTAGTGTAACAATTTCACTGCCAAATGGTGATAATCTGCCGGGTCTGATTGTGCGGGCCTGTCTACTAAGTCACAATATATATTTGTTTTCAAATGTACATCATTTTTATAGTTTCACATCATATGTATTTAGTCGAGTGGTTTGTTTGCGATAATCTCCTATTTTTTGAAATTCGAAAGTAATATGTGCGGACTGACGATTGGGTGTTGTCTAGCAACCTTAAAATTCTGAGTTCAAGCCCTGTTGGTACCGCATTTAATTTTAGATACGCTGGAGGTGCGCGTAAGCTGGCACGCAGTGAGTATGGGCGTACATTATCAAGGTGGAGGGGGTGTGCGGCCCCTGACCACCAAGAGGAAAAGTGGAGAACCACTATTGATCTTTTTTAAAAAAAAATCAATTGATTTTCCCTGTGTGTCTCCGTCTATCTGGCATCCATGTACTAAATCCGTCGGCAGAAAAAGTGAATTTATACCGTCAGAGTTGTATCCGAGTGGTAAGGGAGAAGAGAGTGGAATTCTAACTCTCCAGTTCAAACCTTGATGACACAAAAAAAAGAAAATTTAATTAACAAAATCTGCGGACATGGAAAACGGATTTTGTATTGAGAGTGTTCTACATTCACATCTCATTACCGTATTTTCCGATGGATTTTCTTCCAAATTGAACCTAATCCTCATTGTAGTCATCTGCATATGTCGTGTCAACGAGGTCTTATGCCTGAGGTATAAATATATTCAAACAAAATATCTCGAAAAACAAGAATGTACGAGATCCAAATACTAGAAAATGACAATCTCAGGATACAAATATTGAAAATACTCTAACATCATATTTGACATAAATTCGTAATGTTGGATAAAAAACACTAAAATTACGAGATATGGATATAAAAATTACAGTACATACAAATAACAATTTGCAAGATGCATATACAGAAAATACAAAATATTTAACTCAAATCTGTTTTTCAAAATAACAGATTCTTTTTTATAATCCGCTTTTACTAGTCATGGAATTATCTTATACTCATCCGAATTCATACCCATATTTTTAGATATTATTACCTTTGAATTTCAGAACGTAAGATGTTCTCACACAAAATTTGATAGGAATAATATGATAGAAAAATATAAAAAAAAAGCACATTTGGAAAAAAAAATCACTCTACCTCCAACTCGACCTTCACTTTACATCCAATGCGTCGAGAAGGTGATATTCTGCTTTTTGGAATTTTTTGTGTTGATTTAGGATTAGTCACTAAAATTAGCCATTAGCATCAACACAAGTCGTTGCCATTAGCATAAGGCATTAGCTCAAAAAAAAAAAAAAAAAATTGCAAGGGGTGTGCTATGTGTATATATTCAGAATAATGAAATTGAATTTAAAAATTATACTTGAGATCTAAAATTGTATTTAGCTACCATAAATTTATAATTATAAATGTGAAATTTTTGATGTTGGATGTTCAGACCTACACGTTTGTGAATTTTTCATTATAAATAAGCATTTGTTTTACATGGAATTTAAATATCAGTCGGGTTAAGTGACTCATTTCAACAATAAATTAGTAGGGGAGTCAGAAAAACAAATGAGTGGAGTTAAACATGTAAATTTAAATCTGAATCTGGGTCAAAATTACATTATATTTACTTTTAAGTTAAAAATATATTTGGGTATGACATAATTCATATTTGTGGATTTTGAAAATTTATAATAAAAAAATGTAGTTATTTTGAAAGAGCGGCCCAACAAGATCTCAGCCCAACTCTATTTGAGCCAATACAACGTGTTGCCAAAGTCCTCAGGCCCAGTGAGATGCAACAACCTATTCGACAAAAATCAATTGCTTATCCGAAAAGGTCTAAGGGCGACCTCTGCAGCCATCTTGACACCTGTCGACTAATAATAATAATAATACAGGGAAAAATATGGTCTATTTACTACGTACCATTTTTGCATATTGACAGATGTAACTATTTCATTTGATGATTCTCAGGAAAAGTTCAATTTGGTGGTCGATGTGTAATTAACCATTTACTTACTGATTCAACCCAAATATATTTATATAATTACAAACCAACGCCTAGCAATTTCTGATTAAACACAGCAGTTTTTTATTTAAGGAGAACCAAAGTACATCAAACAAATCAAACCACAAACAAAAAGGTCTCTTGATCGCTGCATATTTACGACTGATCCGTGGAACAAAATCCTAAATCCAAATTCTAATCAAACATTTTGAGATCTCCCAAATTCATACATCTATCATTTGTAAGCTGCTACTTAGATAAGTGATCTCAAAATGTATGATTAGAATTTGAGTTTAGGGTTGTGTTCCATGGATCAGCTGTTAATATGCAGCAATGTTTAAATCACTTGTAAGATTAATGTGAGTTGAAATTGGACTGATCTTGATTTGATTCTGGGGCAGGACTGTGCCTCGGGTTGGCTTGGTCTTAGTTTGAAATGAGATGAGATACTTCGTTTGTGCCAAATTAAGCCAACCATCTTATGATCTATCTAATCAGTAATTTGATTTTTTTTGGCTAAAATTTGACTAATTTAAATCTAATTATATTGATTTAATTATTGAAGTGGATAGATGCAGTTAAATAATATGCGGTCCAATTTAACTGAATCAAGTTTGTTTTTAAATTTGAATAAATAATTGAAATAGATAATTTTTGTGAAAGGGACATAAAATTAAACTTTTTGTTAACATTTACGTCGATTAACCAACTGCAAGTGCACTCAAAGATTCAACATTTAATGGAAGTGAAAGTAGGTTGTTGATGGTGTCAGTATTTTTTTTTGTAATAGAGAGCTAGAAGTGAGTTAAATACTAGTAACTCTTTGAAAAGCATGCCAAAATCTCATGTAATTACAATGAGATTCAAATTAAAGAGAACTAGTATATGTATTTATATCTGTAAATTAAAAAGAATTGGTTGTAAATGTATTATTTTTTTAATTTTCTATCTTACAAGTTACTATATTGGAAAAAAAAAGAAGCATTTTTCTAGTATATATCACAATATTTTTTTGAAAGAAGATTTTCCGAACAAGCTATGTGACTTAAGCTTATTATATTTGAAGTTATTTATTATCAGCGCATTTTGACCTCGAACAGTTTGTTGAGTTACAACTGAAATTTTCAAACTGAAGTCCCTCGCTTCAATTTCTCTTCAATAATCTATATATATAACAGAATAGGATTGGGAGCGTCGCAACGTTCCCGGTCGATTCGGTTCGGTCCCGGTTGGTTCGGTTTGATTTGAACTCGATCGGTTCGGTTTGGTTCTGATTGATTCGGTTTGATTTTAAATGTTAGTGGATCGGTTCTGTTTAAAATTTTCGATTTAAAATTTCAAAAACCGATGACTAATAATTTGATTCAGTTTTTAATTTTTTTCGAACCGGACCGATTCAAACCGACGGGTACTCTGCCTTGTTGGAAATAATAGAACTGATGGGGTTTGGGGGGAGGGCATCGCGTTTTGGAAGAAGAAGGATCTTATTTCACTATAAAATCCCCCAAGGCCCAAACACTCACACCCCATCACACTATCACTCTTCGTTTTCTCCTTCGTCTTGCTAGCTCTCATCTGGGCTTGCGAGATGAAATACTTGCCGTCTCTTCTTGCATGCTTAGCATGCATATATAGCTTCACTATCAACCGCCTATGTGCCTCCCCAACAACACTCACACCACCGCCAGGCCCCGACCCACCCCCCATCTTATCCACCGAGCCACCCTCCCGTAAAGCCCCCATCTCACCCGCCCATCAAACCTCTAACCAAGCACCCACCCGTTAAGCCTCCTACCAGGAACTTCCTGGCTGTTGAGGCCGGTGTGGTCTCCTGCAAGTACGTCGGCGTCCGCCGCGCTTCTCCGCTCGCTGGTCATGAACATGAATCCCTTAAATTATCAGTATTATATATGTATCTCTTAAAATTAATTTAACATTGTAAGAAAAAAATGAGTAGAGGCTACAGCTTTATCATTGTCTCCATTATGCTTTTTTTTCTCTCTCTCATTTCAAGTATGTTTTCTCAATATAATTTTCTCAATATCTATAATGGTTGAATGTTTATGTGAATTTTTTTCAATTTCCGAAAGATGAGTACTTTTCATAAATTTCATTCGGATGCCAATATTTATGAAATATGAGTCCTCGACTTAAACTGACGCCCTTTACTTGTTGATTTGATTTTTATTATATTCCTAACTTGTTATTAATATTATTATTATTTATCTAAGAATTTCATGTTTGTTTGTTGTTTAATCAGCAGAATTCGAGAGCATCAAAGTGAAAGGATCGGACAAATGCCAGTAACATGCAAAACACCTAACGATTGTGATCCAATATATATGCGGAGTCTGCGCCTTTATTCAATGTGTAGATGGAGCTTGTGCCTGTGAATGTCCCCCCAAGCCAACTTCTAAACTCACTCCCAAAAACTAATGATGATGATCGGATTGTTTTGAATTAGGGAAAACTACAAAAAGGGTGTATGAACTACCACGCTTTTACAAATTACGGGCGTAACTATTGATTTTTGCAATTTTCAGGTTTTTACTTTTCTGGGGCCATGTTGTAATTAAATAAACTTCAATCTCATCCACAAATATTTTAGTCTAATTACTAATTGAACCCTTACCCTTTGTTAATCAAAACAATATCGCTTTGACATATTTTGTTTTTTATATAAATTTATCTTATAAATCTCATTTCTATTTTATTTATTTATTTTTCATTTAATTTAAGAAAATGGATATTAGAAAATGTAGAAGCACGCCCGGTAGGAACCCAAAAAATATGTTGGATTAGACATCAAGTGAAGTTAGGGATTGACTTGAGCAACCCGGATGGAAAGTAACCCCACAAAATTGGTGTTGCGAGATTCAAAAGCTTGAGGCTTTTCAAGGAATTGGTGGCTGTAGGGAGGGTTTGAGAAATTGTTTAATGAAATGTTAAGGGTTTCAAGAGTTCCAAAGTTGATAATGTTGCTAGGGATGAGCTAGAGATTTGGTTTGCTGAGTGTGCTGTCACGAATCAATCCAAAAAGACCCAAAATTGAAGCTATGAAGCCAACCACATTCCCTATAAAATCACAGCCCACATAAACATATTTTCATCTCCGAATTCTTGCACAAAATAGGTCCCAGTAATATGTTTTTTGGATTCCTACCGGGTGTGCTTCTACATTTTCTAATCTTCATTTTCTTAAATTAAATGAAAAATAAATAAATAAAATAGAAATGAGATTTATAAGATAAATTTATATAAAAAATAAAATATGTCAAAGCGATATTGTTTTGATTAACAAAGGGTAAGAGTTCAATTAGTAATTAGACTAAAATATTTCTGGAGGAGATTGAAGTTTATTTAGTTACAACATGACCCCCACAAAAGTACAAACCTGAAAATTGCAAAAATCAATAGTTACACCCGTAATTTATAAAAGCGTGTTAGTTCATACACCCTTTTTGTAGTTTTCCCTTTCAATTATTCACTCTTAATTATGACAATTAATGAAATCGATTTCAATATTTGCGCCATCAATATATTCATGGATTGTTTTCAGTTATTTGCATTTTTGTGAATTTTGGATTTCATCTATAATGAAAATTCTACACCATCCAAATAAATTGAACTTCCAGATTTTATTGTGAGTTTTCATGATTTTCCTTTGCAAACTCTCACCAAAAGATGAAAAAAATAAAGAATTGAAATTTTACAAGTAATAATATGAGATGAACTTACTCACGATAATTTGGAGTTCACACTAGAACTTATATTAAATTACTTATATAATTATATGTTCAATTAAATTTATGTATGATCTAAAATATAATTAAATGATTTGATTTTAAAAAAAAAATTAAAAATTAAACCGAACCAAAAGAGAATGGAGAGAATGAAAAGAAGAGAGATAATAGAAGGGAAATAGGAAGAGCATGGAAGCAGGCATAAGGTAAGTGATATATGCATGATGTGGATCGATTTAACAAACAAGCTCATACGGAGGAATAATTGAAGAAGTCGATTAAGTAGAGGAGGCATAGATGATCGGAGATAGATTTAGGGTTTAATTTCTCATTTCCATCAAACACATATACTCTCTCTCTGTCCTTTTTACATGTCACTTACCAATTTTCAATGCGTATTTAATATCAACAACTACCTTAAAATGTCAAACATTAATCACTTTATTATCATAATCAATAAAGAATACATTCTTCACCAATAATCATCTACCAATTTTACTTTTTGCACGAACTTTTTAAAAAAATTATTAACCACCTACCTATTAAATTTGTTCAACCGCTAGCATTCACTTCACCTTAATCTACTCAAATTAACCTTAAACGATATGTATTAGAGGACGGAGGGAGTATAAGGCAAAATGAGTCTCTTTCTTATGCTACTCTTCTTGTCTGCCATTCATATTCTCTTTTGGTCTCTCTCTTATGCTACTCTTCATCTCTCCTATGCTTAACTACTATGAAGTTGAAAAAAATATGAAAGTCTATTAGACGATAGATGACTGATATAGGAGTATTATCTAGCTAGCAGGTGTTTGGGATGAGTGAAAATGTCACGAAAAGTCACACTTGGTTATGGTTTGATATATGGTGTTGGACTTATATATATGATCATTATTTTGATGCTATGTGATGAATATTTTTAGTTAGATTTAAAATTATAGACCAAATGTAATAAGAATAGTGGGTGTTGATGCGGATGTTGAACAAACTATTGAAGCTTTTGCGAGCACTGTTTCCTTCAAGCTATTTTGGTAATCTCATTTTCATCGTCTAATAAAGATCATTCGTCTACTGTTTTCTTCAATTCAATTTTCATCTGATCTTAGGTTGTATCATTTTTAAATTTATTAAAATTTAAAAATTCGGTATTCATAGCCACTTTAGTAACACTCTTGCCGGTTCTGCTCTTTGTCTGCATCTGCTTCATCGTGTTCATATTCTTCAGGGATTCGATGCCTGCCATCCCAAATCTTGCCACATTTTTTGAATTTTCTGAAGTCAGTTAACCTTGTAAATTTCACATTCTTGTTACATAGGGATTCAAAGTTTCACGATGTCATAATTAATCTTTTTCCACGATGATGTATTTGATGATGGGAAATATTACTATAGTGCATATATAGGTACAAATTGATGTTCCCGCCCTACGTGGACATGCGAAGCCGCACGACTGTTTATCTCGGTTGTCCAATTCATAAACATATCTGCTAATATGTTGAATAATTATTTATATGATAAATGTAACCATTTTAATTAACATATATAAAAATCTAAAGTTTGTGAATTATTTACTCCTATTTTCCAGAAATAATAAATTATTATGGGTGAGTGTTATTGTAACAACCCCGACCTCTTACCCACACTTAGTCGCCCCGTTCGGCGGTGAGTTTTATCTCAAAAGACCTCGACACTAAGTAAGGAGTCTTAGCCCCTCATAAGGAAGCTAAGGATCTCCCACCTAGCCGAAGTGGGATGTAACATTCCACCCCCCTTACAGGGCAGCCGTCCTCGGCGACGTGCCTCATTCGGCGATCTGGCCGGAGTCTCTATCGGACTAGGTGATCGGCTCTGATACCATTGTAACAGCCTCGACCCCTTACTGTCGATATTGTCCCACACTTAGTCGCCCCGTTCGGCGATGGGTTTTATCTCAAAAGGTCTCGACACTAAGTAAGGAGTCTTAGCCCCTCATAAGGAAGCTAAGGATCTCCCACCTAGCCGATGTGAGATGTAACAGTTATTAACATTTTAATTGAACTTTTGACGTCAGCCACATGATATGCATGACAAAAAAGAGGAGGAGGAGGTGGTGGCAGTATTGCTTGAGAATGGTTGACGTTAATTTATTTCACCAAGTATGCACATGCATGAGTTATTCAGGTATGTATGAGCAACTTTTTCCATGAATATGATATTCTGGTGGGCGGGGACCGACACGTACTTTAAAACATTGATTTATGTGAGGCTGACTTGATGTAACATCCCCAATACTATGTAAACTAGCTACGTGGTCCCCATCATATCATCTACGCGGTGATCAAGGACACCATATATAAAAATAGGACACACAAAATTGACATTTAGCTTCTTCTTTTATTCTTTTTTTTGAAAGTTTCAGATTTTCTTTCGCACGAAAAAAAAATTCAACCACATAATTATAATTAATTTGGTGGCCTGTTGATATTTAGTTTCCATTTCGGTGCAGTCTACATT
>NQLW01000064.1:535737-568172 GCA_002312845.1 Kalanchoe fedtschenkoi | reverse complement strand
AAGCGAGAAGCTGCTGACAAGGCGGCAGCAGCAAAACACCAGATGCATTTGGAGAGGATGGGTCGAAAGTGAGCCCTCCCTGATGCAATAGGGTGGGACGAATGAGTTAAAAGTGTACAGTGAGAACCCTCTTGCTGGTTTGGGTTGTAAGAAATAATGATGGTAGCTTAGAGTCGGATATGGAATCTCCTGTTGGCTCATAAACCATAAGGGGCAGTAAATTAATATTTGGTTCTCCACCAGTAAAAAGTTGTGGCAAGAAATTGTTCATATACCGAGCGCTGCATTTGCCGAACCAGGCGTTATACATTAGACGACGTCGTAAAACAGGTCCTGTAAAAGGAGTTTTTTTCCTTTTGGCCATGAGAAAAGTTTTCCTTTTTCAAAATTGGCCAAGAGAAAAGTTTTCCGAAATGATCCTTTTAGAAAACTGTTGTTTCTAACAGCGTCTGGGTTCAATCTAACCGCCGTTTTCTGATGTGCTGACTGGATAGATAGGTGGACAACCGTGGTTTGAAACAGCGGTTGGATTGAGTCCAGCCGCTGTTTGAAACATCGGTTCGATTGACGTCCCTCTCTGAACATTTTGGATCATTCGAGCTGCTGTTTGAAACAACGGTTCTCTAAAAGGAGGTCATTTCGGAAAACTTTTCTCATGCAAGGCCAATTTTGAAAAAAAAAAGTTAAAGAAAGACCAAAAGAAAAAAAACTCGTTAAAAGGATGTGTTTTCCTTTTTTTTTTCGACCAAAAAAACAAGTCTAATTTATCATCTTTTATTGATTGGACAAGTTGAGAAGAAGTCTTTTAATTAAAAAGAATGAGATGAAAAGTTTTAAGAATGAAGAGAAATTAATTGTAAAATATAAAAGGTAATTTTAAATTTTGTATCAGTATTTTTCTTTTAACTAAATACGTGAATAAGTATGATAGAATTTACTTAAAGCTCAATAATATCTATTTTTCTTTCAATTGTATTGTTATGAATAAAACAGACTTAAATGACAAAATTTTGTTTAAAGGAAATATGCCAAATTATTGGAAATATGAAACACGTTTAATTTTTTTTGGGAGAAGCAAATTTTGTTGATGTTTTTGTAATTTTATTTGGACTTGCAAATTTTGTTGAAAATATGCAAAGAATCTAAGAATTATTTAGCGTAAATTAAAATCGAGAAGTGGTCAACATTTACAACATATTTCGATATTTGCATCTGATGGTTGCTGATGTTTTAAAATTAAATTGATTCAGAAAGAGATTAAAAAAAAAAAGGTATAAAAGGAGGTCAACACAAATAAAAACGGAAAAAGCAAAGCGTTGACCAGCCGATCGAGGCGATCTGAGTCCGAGAAATCGAGTCGAGTGGAACGAGAGGGAGTCGGTTTACTCTCACCACCACCACCAACACCACCCTGTAGAAGGCGTGCCGATGGATTCCGGCGTCGATAATTTGTTGGGACGGAGTTAATGCAATCTCACAAGCCCTAATCCATCCATCCATCAATCTCCTTGTTGCGTATTGCAGGTGGCTGGCTGCTACCACCACCCTCATAATTAGGAAAGCCATCACCTTTTCCTTTTCCTCATACATAAGCAGCCTGCACGCACATTTCTGCTTTGCGTTCCAACAAAATTCTACGCAATCTCCCTCTCCCTCATCCCTCCATTGCATTGCGTTTCTGGTTTCTGCGCAGGTAATCGTCCCGCCGCTTCTATTTCCATCTCCATTTTTCTTCTTCCGTCACGAGCGCTTGATCGCTGCCTTCGCACAATTAGTCTTTTCAATTTTGTCTGTGTTTGATGATGATGCCTTTCTTATCTGATGATCAGTTTTTTTTTTTTTTTTTTTTTTGATGTGTCTCCCCAATCTTTCCTGGGAACCATTCGTTGCAATTAGTTGTTCAATAATTTACTTGTTATATTACACGCTTCCGCACAACAGGAGCAGCCGGCCAAGAAGAAGAGGAGCACGGCGGCGGCGACGGCGGAGGTTAACGGAGTTGGGATGGAGTTAACGGGGTTAGGTAGGTTAACGGAATTCTGAAATTTTGCCCCCTATTTGTCAAATTTGATAGTTCGGACGGTAAGTGGGGAAGTGAGGATAGTTCGGAGCCCCATTAGGGTTTTTCCCTAAAAAAAAATATATATATTTTAATGAGGAGCCAACATGTGAACGAGGGAAGTCTTACCTGAAGCCCAGCATGTCAATGAAACAGAGTCTTTGCATTAGATGGCGTTGAAGTCAAAACAGCATAGATAAACAAACAGGTCAAACATTAGCTGAAGCTCTTAAGCTACATTGCCCAGAAGGGGCAAGCTGCAACATTAGGCTTAAGCTCTTAAGTCACATGCCTGACATTGGGCAAAAGGGGCAAGCTTAGGTCACAAGTTAATATGCAGCAGCTCATAAGCTGACTGCATAGTCCAAAAAGAGGCAAACAGCACAACTGTACAGCAAGGCCGAAAGGCAGCTTGCAGAAGAACATAGAACTTGCGATCATAAGACGACAAAGAGGAGGTAGGTATAGTTGACGTAAGAGTAAACCTTGTTGCTGAAGTTCCAGCGTCCATTACGCGGGAATATTTCATCTCCATTGCCAACTTTCAGCTGCAAAAGAGAGAATTTTTTTTCCAGAAACATGACAGCCCTTATAGCTAGAATATTTCTTCTAATTGAGTTGATAAATAAATCATGTGATCTCCTTAGATAAAACTATCAAATGTAAATCAGGCAGAACACGGCCTTCAAGATAGATATACCACAGGAGCGTAGCAGGGGTTCGGCATCAAAATTGTTCACTTTTAATGCCTGCCAATAAGGAAGTCAGTTAGAAGTGGCACATATTAAGATAATCAAGAACTAAATTTAAACTACAGCATATCAATCAACATACATTAGAAAGAACAGACATTATTCTCTCTTGTGGCTTTTGCCGAGATTTCTCCACTAGAGACGCTCTTTGAAAAGTGGTCAGGTTTTTAGTATACCGTTGTAAGGAGACAAGAGTGCAAAGCTATATAGAGAACAAAGGCACTCTTTGAAACAATATTAATCTAATTCCATTGGTATCATTATGAAGATGAAATGCAGATGCTTTTTACCTCAAGTGGGAGGTATGTAGGTCGCTTGGGCTTCCCTACATTTATGCATGGCAACTCTGCCGAGTACTGCAAGTCAATGTTGCGGTGTTTGACAAAATAGTCATAAACAAAAGTAACTTCAACTGTCTGAAACTCTTCATCATCATTTGACCTCTGCCTCAATGGAAAACTGTGCAACAGGAGGATACAAATTTGTCAATGTAAACTGTATAGTAGATGACTTTGTAATGGATCTAGAATAGACCAGTCTTACATCAACTCATTGCGTGGTCTGTCACTAAATCCATTTATCTTGTACTCAATATTGGATGGCCTTGCTTTGATCCTTAGATTCTTGAGAGCACGCTTAGCCTAAAGGAATGAGAAAGAAGTAACCAATCATCAATAAAGAAAAAGAAGCGACATCCGTAAGAAAAGAAATGTTTGGCAAATGCTACTTACCTTAGTCCAGTCAAGTTGAAAAGGATCTCGTGCATTCTGGTTTGCTATCAGAAAATCCACGACTTGTCCAGGCTGCACGATCATGGTGGTGGATACATCTGTACACATTAATGACCTGATGAGAAACAAGGAAATGACAAAAACCAATAGATCTCCAGGTGGAAGTAAAATACGAGTCATCAAACACAACATTGGCTCAGCAAATGAACCTATATTCAGAGACAGGCCTCCTTGAGTGGTCCGGAAGCTGGAATGAAATCCCCTGCAACCTGATACACCTCCACCCAAGTCTGCGAAATTTTTAGGGTCATTGTGGAAAAATGACTGCCGGACAAGGAGGCATCCTCTGCAAAATAGGAAGTTTTGATGGATGTGAACACCCCAGGCAATCTTGTAACCATTATTCAAGTCACCTTTGATCTTATCAATTATATTTATCTTACATGATCCAATTTTCCTGTTATATTTCATCAAAAGCTACAAGAACCGTGTATATATATTTGGATAGATGGTCATAACAACGTCATTAAAACTCACTGTCTTGATGCATGCTGCCTCAAAATAATATCCAGGACCCTAAGGCTGTGTTTGGTTTAGGGAAAATTGCAGGGAAAAAAAATTTGATGGAAAGTGAAATCCATCATGGATTCCATTTTATTTTCCTTTGTTTGGTTTAGAATAGAAAATTTGAAGGACAATTTCAAAATTCCTTTTAATTTACCATAATTTTCCTTCTAACTTTCCACATAATTTTCTTTCCCTCGTATTTTCCATCTAAACCAAACATTGGATTTTATTAATTTTCCTCCATATTTTCCTTTCCACTAAATTTTCCCTAAACCAAACACAGCCTAAAAGCTTCTTGGGAATTCTCATTTTCCTGGCCACGCAACGCATTCGCAATTGCTTGCATGGGGATTTTAGCAGCAAAGCTTATCTGAACTTTGAAGGTCTTTGACCGGGGTAGTCGCCTCATTCGTTTCTTATTAGTGTCATTTGAGCTCCCATCACGAACTGGGCTTGAAGTGCCGTTGTTTCCGCATCGTTGTAACTTCACAGCCATATATTAAGCCCGTGCATTCCAAATTTTGGTTGAAGTAATCGTTTTGTTTTGCCCCCATTATACATTTACGCTGGTATGTTATCACTCTCCCAGCCTGATCAGGCTTATCTGAGATATGCCTTTAACTTGACTCTCTTTCACTCTATCTGGCTCTGAACTTGATATTTTCAACGGAGAGTGAGTGCAGAATATAATAAGTACGAGTGTGGGACTATGCTCATTGCTGAGTTGACTGTCTTCTACGTTCATCAGACACCGATCATGCTTTGTTGGTTTGAGATGCGACAGATAAAAACAAGATCGGGAATAGTAGAAATGTAGCAGCAATTATTGAGGTTGCTGTAATCATTCACTCGTCCGAATGATATTGTCAATTTCAAAGGCGATTTCCACCACTCGAATCTCATAAACCTCTGTTTTGCATGCCGTATGATCATCATTTCTTTTCCCTTTTCATAATTAGATACTATTTGAGATTATATTAATTGATTCAAGACATCCACCGCATTTCAATTAAGGGATATTTATATCACATATTTTTAACATGTCGCTCATAATTAAATTATATTAAGATGCACGACTCCAACATTTTGAGGTCTGATAAGTTTGTGACTCTTAATCGGGTAACACTAATAAGACTATAAGAGTACTGATTCTGTGAAACACTCACTAGTGTATAATTATTTTTTATTAATTAGGATAATGAAATTCTTAATTTTGACTTTTTAAAGTTGTTGTAGCCATTGAAAAATATTTAATGACAAATAAAAATGAATAACAAAGTTCAATTAAGTAACAAATAAAAAAAACAGACATAGCACACTAGAAATTTGACATGTGAGAATGTTTGGAATTTTTCACTAAAATTTAAGTCGATCACGAGCACACTTCTCGGAACTGAAAACAAAGTAAGTTAAATAAAAATATATTATAATATAGTTTGGATGGGTAACTAGGCATCTAACCTGCCCTGCACCAATATATGCATTTTTTTCAATATGCGAACTAATAAATAAGAATAGCATTATATTATTACCGAGTGTTATTTCTTTTTTTTTAAAAAAAAATAGACCGTTAACTAGACACTGATAATTATAATTATTAAAATCGGATCAGGTTAAATCGGTCATGCATCTCTCTGTTCACATGATCGGGGTTAATTGGTCCAATTGTTTGTTTTTATTGAATTATATATGTTAAAAAGTGAAATAATATAAACTCAGCTTAGATAGTAAAACACGTTAAGTTCAAATATCCATAAATATAATTTTCTCTAAACATGCATAATTAATTAAATTATAATATAATGATTACTTAATTATAGTTTATTAGTTGGTTCATAATAAAATCGGTCCAAGCTGAACAATTCTATATTTGAACCAGCTGGTTTTGTCCTATTCAGCTCAATTCACAATTAAAGATGATTGTGTCGAATTGGTCTGAAACGTAGTCCGATTCCGGATCGGACCGAATCGATATTATTACGGTTTACTCAATTAGGGCATGGTCGGGCCATATGCGGAGATGGAGCAGCAGCTTTACTTTTTACAAACAGATGACACTGCTGACTTTAGAAAAAAAAAGGTTCCAGCAGCGGCGAAGACGTTATTGATCTGTTGAATAAATGAATGGAAATTGAAAATGACGGATAACGGTGTTAGTAATATTTATTTTATTTGTCTTTTTTTACATGTCACTTAACTAAATTTTTTTATCCATTTTTATTTATTATTTAATAATTTTTAATGCGTATTTAATATCAATAAGTATTTTAAAACGTCAATCGATAATCACTTCTTTATCATAATCAATAAAAAAATAATTCATCACCAGTAACAATTTACTAACTTTACTTTTTATATGAATTTTAAAAAAAAAACACTAACCACACACTCATTAAATTTGTTCAACCGCTTGCATTAACTTCACTTTAATCTATTCAAATTAACCTTAAACGACATGTATTAAAGGACGGAGTGAGTAATATGAGATCGATTGTCTGCGGACATACTGTCGCTTTACAAAATTAAAATGGTATGTGATCATTTATTATTAATTTTTAATTTTTTAGTTGTAACTTCACAGCCATATATTAAGCCCGTGCATTCCAAATTTTGGTTGAAGTAATCGTTTTGTTTTGCCCCCATTATACATTTATGCTGTTATGTTATCACTCTCCCAGCCTGATCAGGCTTATCTGAGATATGCCTTTAACTTGACTCTCTTTCACTCTATCTTGCTCTGAACTTGCTATTTTCAACGGAGAGTGAGTGCAGAATATAATAAGTACGAGTGTGGGACTATGCTCATTGCTGAGTTGACTGTCTTCTACGTTCATCAGACACCGATCATGCTTTGTTGGTTTGAGATGCGACAGATGAAAACAAGATCGGGAATAGTAAAAATCCAGCAGCAATTATTGAGGTTGCTGTAATCATTCACTCGTCCGAATGATATTGTCTATTTCAAATGCGATTTCCACCACTCGAATTTCATAAACGTCTGTTTTGCATGCCGTATGATCATCATTTCTTTTTTCTTTTCATAATTAGATACTATTTGAGATTATATTAATTGATTCAAGACATCCACCGCGTTTCAATTGAGGGATATTTATATCAGATATTTTTAACATGTCGCTCATTAATAAATTCTATTAAGATGCACGACTCCAACATTTTGAGGTCTGATAAGTTTGTGACTCTTAATCGGGTAACACTAATAATAAGAGTACTAATTCTGTGAAATACTCTCTCTTCTTCTTGATGATTATTACTGGTGTATAATTTTTTTTATTAATTATGATAATAAAATCCTTAATTTTGATTTTTTAAAGTTGTTATAGATATTGAAAAATGTTAAATGACAAATAAAATTAAACAAAAAAATGTAATTAAGTAACAAATAAAAAAAGACAAACAAAGTACACTAGAAATTAGACATGTGAGAATGTGTGGAGTCTTTCCCTAAAATTTAATTCGATCACGGTCACATTTCTCGGAATTGAAAAAAAAGTAAGTTAAATAAAAATATATTATAAATATAACAGAATAGACGCTCTCGGTCGGTTCGATTCGCTCTCAGTTGGTTCGGTTCGATTTGAAATCGATCGGTTCGATTCGGTTTCGGTTTGGTTTAAAATTTGTTGGTTCAGTTCGATTTAAAATGTTAATGAATCGGTTCGGTTTTAATTTCGGTTTCAAATTCAAAAAATCGATAACTAATAATTTGGTTCGATTTTTAATTTTTCTCGAACTGGACCGATCCAAATCCGTCGGTTCGACGGGTACTCAGCTTGTATATTATAATATAGTTTGGATGGGTAACTGGGCATCTAACCTGCCCGGCACCCATATATGCATTTTTTTCAATATGCGAACTAATAAATAAGAATAGCATTATATTATTACCGAGTGTTATTTCTTTTTTTTTTTAAAAAAAATAGACTGTTAACTAGACACTGATAATTATAATTATTAAAATCGGATCAGGTTAAATCGGTCATGCCTCTCTCTGTTCACATGATCGGGGTTAATTGGTCAATTGTTTGTTTTTATTGAATTATATATGTTAAAAAGTGAAATAATATAAACTCAGCTTAGATAGTAAAACACGTTAAGTTCAAATATCCATAAATATAATTTTCTCTAAACATGCATAATTAATTAAATTATAATATAATGATTAATTAATTATAGTTTATTAGTTGGTTCATAATAAAATCGGTCCAAGCTGAACAATTCTATATTTGAACCAGCTGGTTTTGTCCTATTCAGCTCAATTCACAATTAAAGATGATTGTGTCAAATTGGTCTGAAACGTAGTCCGATTCCGGATCGGACCGAATCGATATTATTACGGTTTACTCGATTAGGGCATGGTCGGGCCATATGCGGAGATGGAGCAGCAGCTTTACTTTTTACAAACAGATGACACTGCTGACTTTAGAAAAAAAAGGTTCCAGCAGCGGCGAAGACGTTATTGATCTGTTGAATAAATGAATGGAAATTGAAAATGACGGATAACGGTGTTAGTAATATTTATTTTATTTGCTTTTTTTACATGTCACTTAACTAAATTTTTTTTATTCATTTTTATTAATTATTTAATAATTTTTAATGCGTATTTAATATCAATAAGTATTTTAAAACGTCAAACGATAATCACTTCTTTATCATAATCAATAAAAAAATAATTCATCACCAGTAACAATTTACTAACTTTACTTTTTATATGAATTTTAAAAAAAAAATACTAACCACACACTCATTAAATTTGTTCAACCGCTTGCATTAACTTCACCTTAATCTATTCAAATTAACCTTAAACGACATGTATTAAAGGACATATGAGATCGATTGTCTGCGGACATACTGTCGCTTTACAAAATTAAAATGGTATGTGATCATTTATTATTAATTTTTAATTTTTTATGAGAATGGTTGACCTTAATTTATTGCACCAACTATGCACATGCATGAGTTATTCAGGTATGTATGAGCAACTTTTTCCATGAATATGATATTCTGGTGGGCGGGGACCGGCACGTACTTTAAAAACATTGAGTTATCTGAGGCTGGTGATCAAGGACACTATATATATAAATAGAACACATACAAAATTGACATTTAGCTTCTTTTTTTTCTTTTTTTTATGGAAGTTACAGATTTTCTTTCGCACGAAAAAAAAATCAACCACATAATTATAATTAATTTGGTTGGCTGTTGATATTTAGTTTCCATTTCGGTGCACTCTACATTGCAACATTCTGTGAAAAAATAGGTCAAAATAATAAGAAATTTACCTTCGCAAAAATATATTTAATTTAATTTTAAATTATTATGGGTGAGAGTTTTTATATATGTCAATCCCCACTTACAGTATTTTCTAACTTTCTGTTTTTAAATATGAGTACAGTCGTGTCAAACAAACTCTTCATATGTATGCACTAATTTGTGCTTATAAATTCAAAATAAAGTCTCGTTTAATTGAACTTTTGATGTCCGCCACATGATATGCATGACAAAAAGAGAGGAGGAGGAGGTGATGGCAGTATTCCTTGAGAATGGTTGACGTTAATTTATTGCACTAAGTGTGCACATGCATGAGTTATTCAGGTATGTATGAGCAACTTTTTCCATAAATATGATTTTCTGGTGGGCGGAGACCGGCACGTACTTTAAAAACATTGAGTTATGTGAGGCTGACTTGATGTAACATCCCCGATACTATGTAAACTAACTACGTGGTCCCCATCATATCATTTACGCGGTGATCAAAGACACTATATATATATAAATAGGACACACACAAAATTGACATTTAGCTTCTTCTTTTTTCAATAATTCAACCACATAATTATAATTAATTTGGTGGCCTGTTGATATTTAGTTTTCATTTCGATGCAGTCTACATTGCAACCTTATGTGAAAAAATAGGTCAAAATAATAAGAAACTGTAACCGAACTACTAACATTCCAAACCGGTCTTTAGCATGCGACCGTGGTGGATCCATCCGTCTTTCGCATTGCCAGTAAACCTTTTGGTTGTGTTTGGTTTAGGGAAAATTTGAGGAAAAGGAAAATGAGAAGGAATCATTTGTTTGGTTTATAAAAAATTTGAGATGGAAAATTAAATGAAAATTTAGATGAAAATTTGAAGAAAAATTTGTTTAATTTAAAGAATGTTTTAGTAATTTCTACAAAAAAATTCACTCCGAACCGAACAAGGTGAAAATAAAATGAATTTTAAGAGTAATTCATTTTCCCTAATATTTTTCTTTCCCTCAAATTTTTCTCAAACCAAACACAGCCTTAGAATGAGCTTTACCATCATTAGCATTTGTCATTAAAATTAACCGATAGCATTAGCATTGATGATGATGATTACGTCATGCCCCAGCGGGCCAAGCCCCGATCAAAATTACAAACTTTTCCAAGTACCGACCAGCAAATTACAATATGAATTTTAATAGAAAGCATGGATTTCCACGCACAAGGTGAGTGGCGGTTGAAAAGAATTTTTCGGCTGTGAAACAGTTTTGGGTGGTGACGAACAAACAAAGCGTTGTTGGATGAATATTTTTCTTTTTTAAAAATTACATTTTTTTATTTTAGTATGTTAAAAAATATTTTTAGTGGAAATTGGAAACCCACCGACCGCAAGTCCGCTTCCCCGAGCCCGTTATTTGAAACGGAAGAGCGGCCCAACAGCTTCTCGCCCCAATTCCATTTGAGCCCAATGCATCATCTTGCCAAGTCCTCAGGCCCAATGAAATGCAACAGCCCAGGCCCCTCTTGAACAAAAATCAACAGCTTTTCCGAAAAAGTCGTTAGTTCGACATCTGACGTTATCTCGACACCTATCAATTAATAATAATATTAATAATAAACACTAGTTTCTTCTTCAATAATTACACGTAGGCCACAATTTACATATCTACATGCTTGAACTGAGTTATTTTATGAAAGTGTATACATTTGTGCTAGGCTATATCTGAGACAAACATAAATTATTTTATAAGAATTATGGTTGTTTAACAACATTCAGTTCATCATAACACCCGTAATTCATTATGGTGGAAAAGTTGGAAATTGTTATAGAAGGGAGGCAGGGAAGAAGAGAAAGATGGATGTGTGATGGCAAATTGAAATGTAGGAAGATCGGGATAGGCCATTAAGAGTATAGTTGTTAGAATTGATTAGGAGTATGAACCGGTTTAGGCTGCGGTTTTTGATTTTTTTAATTGAATTAGCGGTTTGAATCAGTTTAATTATCGGTCCAATTACATGTATTAGTCATAGTTATCAAGAACAAGACCAGAGGTTAAACCGATCAGGACTCTGGTTCTTAATTTTTCATTTAAATGAGCAATTCAAACCGGTTTGACCGTCATTCCAATACTTATAGTTATCAGAATTAGGACTGTAACGGTTCGATTCGATTCAGTTTTATGTGAAAACTGAACCAAACCGATATTCATCGGTTTTCATTTTTTTCTAACCGAACTGAACCATACATGGAATGCGTCCCAGAAGACGTAGTCCTTCCTGTTCTTGCATACTTTCGAGTTGGGGAGGCACAGCCCTCCTACGCTTGTGTCAACGTTGCAGCATGATGTGTTGGAGATTTTGAATGCTGTAATGTTAAATAATAACTCAACGAGCTAGCTAGTCTGAGACGAGGATATATTGGTAGTGAAATGGTGAGTTGAAGTACCATATGCGGTGGGATTGGATATGAGATCGTACACGGCCGGGTAGGTGTCTGCAAACATGAGCTGCGCGTTGGGGAGCCATCTGTTGAGCTTGGCGGTGAGTTTCTCAACTTTGGAGTTGAAGATCATGACCCATCTGTTCACTTGCTTCAGGCACTGCCCTGTCTTGGATTTCACCCTCTGAGAAGGAATGCAACCTAATGGACCCAGCCCATGGAACACCATCTTTCTTGCCCCGAGTTGGTACAACTCCTTTATTATATTATTATTTACAAATATACATGGAAATGAGATCCCTCACTGATCAACTCATCAGATTAAAGGGGAGTGAGTGAATGAATGAATGTTACCACTAGCTGCTGCTCTAAGGTGGTTACCAGCAGCTCCACAAATTCCTCATGGGTGTATTTCTGCCCGTCTGCTAGGAAGGGCTGCAAGAAGTTGTTCACGTAGTCATTGCTACCTGAAATCTCTCTCCGTCAGTTCAGTGTGTTATTTGATATTATTGATGGTAGGAAAAAACAAAGGAAGAAGAAGAGCAGTAGTGAATACGTACCCATGCCGATGAAATAAATGGCTTCACTCAAAAGCGCACTAGTTGCATTTTCTCCTATTTTAGCCTTTATGGTTGACTTAGTCTTGGCAAAGTTCCTGATCTGATCATCGAAAGACAGCCTCTGCACCTGCACACCATTTTTATATGTTAACATAATTAAGGAACTGGCCGCTTCCATATATAAATATATATTAGATGGTAGTTATATATTATTATTACAAAGTAGAGGCCGGTGTCATTGAGTATCCCCGCTCCTCCAGATGCGTAGTTTACCCCTTTAAGAATCGCATCGTCGTATGGGGACAAGGAAAGATAAGCGGGCGGTGGGGCGATCCCCAGCTTCTCAGCTGCGCATATCACCAGGCCAGTCAGAATTAAATATATTATCATATGGATTTATTAGTTGAGGAGTTAATATATCAAACATACATATGATGTCTCCGATGGTTCTTCCGTTTGTGAATCTGCCAGTGGCTTTGCCGCCCGTGTAATCGATCCCGTACCACGGGAAGTTAGACTTTGCGAGGGAGTACTGCAGAAAGTTGTTGTTCCCAACCTCAGTCAGAGAATCCCCGAACACGAAGGTTATAGGCTTTGGTGCGGCTGCCATGATCCCACCACTCAAGAAGACTCCAAAGATTAATAACACAAGTGCAAGTGCAACCCCCGGATTGACGCCCATTATCATCTGCTCGGATGCGGCCTCAGTTTTGAAAGTGCAATAATATAAGGCAGTAGTAATTGTGTGTGGTGAATTAATAATAAGTTGGGTGTGCAAGAAACATCAGCTTTGTGAGAGACTTTATAGAATGTGGTTGGGAATAATTTGTTAGTGTGAGGGGAGAGGAAGAGGTCATGCCCATTTCTTTAAGATATGCACATAATATTAGGTGGTATTAGTACTTGTGTTTGTTGACGCTAGTTCGCTACCACAATCAAAAGCGTTTTGGTTACTCAAACAGTGAGTGAAGAGAGCAGGTTAAAACTGGTGTAGTTCTGATCAGGCTGATGGGCAAACTGATCTAGAGAGACTGTGGATTCAGAAGGCTATGTATAGAAAATGTCAAAAAATCTGTTGGCCAACTTGTGCTGCCTCAGTGGGTTAAAACAGTTTGGCGCTCTACGCTAAGCTGAAGGATTGAGGGGTGAATATTTTCGAGGCTAGCAATTTGGTAGGCAGATCAAAACACCGTTTGCTTCCAACTTGCTGAAACTTGTCAGATCCGGTAGAATCTTGCATCTTCATCACTTAATGAGAAAATATAAGTTGAACCCTATCATCAGCTTTTTTTTCTAGGAGATGTTGAATTTTTTTTCTAACCATATCAATATGATGTGCACCTATGTTTGAGGATATTGTTCTAAGGAGAAATTTTTGGGTCGATTGTGTCTACCACGTGACGGTGGACATCACTAATGGCGAGTCACCACGTGACGCGTTGAAAAATCAAAAAAACATTTAAACCCATGATAAATTATGTAACTTTGACTTTTCAACGCGCTCGTGGCTACTCCACCTAAGGATCACTCTTGTTCTAAGTCAGGTCGGTTAATTATCTCAAATATTTATTTAAAAAATACTCATTATTAAATATTTATTTTTCTCTCTCCAGAAATCCTACAGGAGGATGGTTATTCTAACAGGCCCGTCACTTTATCAGCCCAGCACAGCCCAGCCCATCGAGTGGTGGAGCTCCGACTCGAACTCAATCGGGTTCAAGTTGGTTATCACTCCTCCACCGAGCTTCTCCTCCCCCGTATCGCGCTAATGGGGCGGCGCAGCCATAGCCGGAAAGAGAAGGAAGCAGCTACGTCTTCATCCAAACGCCGTACACGCAAGTATGACGACGACTCCTCCGATTACGATTCAGCTTCTGATTCTTCCGGTGAAGATTCGTCACCGAGATCCGCCAAACGCCGAAGCCGGAGCAGAAGTCGCAGACGACGGGATGACTCGTCGGATAGCGAGAGAGATAGCAAGCGGAGGAAATCATCGCCTAAGAAAATCACGGAAGAGGAGCTGAAGGAGTACATGGCGAAAAAGGCCCAGAAGAAGGTAACCATCCAGTTGTTGATGATTTATAATTTATGTGCTGCTTTAGGGTTCGTAATTGCAATGCTGATTTGTTTTAATTTTTTCAGGCTCTGAAGAATGCCAAAAAGTTGAAGTCGCAGAAGGTGTTGGAGTACTCAAATGACTCTAATCCTTTTGGTGATATAAACCTCAATGAAACGTGAGTTCTGTTTTACCGATATGTCTAGGGACACTTATAAAAAATTATTCCTGTTTCACATGTATTGTTTATAATTAGCATGTACTGATTTTACTGGTAGTGATATAGTTATTTCTGGCCTTTGCATTGCAGATTTGTTTGGAGAAAAAAGATTGAGCGCGATGTCATTCAGGGAGTGCCGCTGGATGCCTATTCACTCAAAGCTGAGAAAAAGAGGCAACAAGAAAGGATGGTATGCAAGTTTTGTTGCAAACTCAATTGTTATCCTTTCTTATTTGCAAATGCTCGTCTCCAAGTGCTAATATTCTTTTTTTTATTTGCCTAGCAGATCAGATGTTTTTGTTCACTTATGCATACTGGGTTTCATTAGTATAAAATTCAGCTCATCGAATGTATCGTTTCTCAAAAGGCATTGGGTTGTGTTTGTATTAATGATTACATTTCTCATTTGCAGGCGGAGATAGAAAAAGCTAAGAAAAGAAGGGAACAGAGAGCACGTGAAAAAGCCCAACATGAGGAAGAAATGGTTGGTAACCTAGATGCTATTAATTTCATAACATGTCTCCCCCTCTTAGAGTATTCATTGGTGTTACTTGTCCTCTTTGGCAGGCCCTGCTGGCTCGAGAACGTGCACGTGCTGAGTTTCAAGACTGGGAAAAGAAAGAGGAAGAGGTATGATACTTCCACTGTCCAATAATTTCGTTCACAAGTCTTTGTTGTATTATTAGTTTACTGTGGTATTAGCACTGTATACACTGTTGCTAAATATCGATGTTGTTGATCTGCAGTTTCATTTTGATCAAAGCAAAGTGCGTTCTGAAATTAGACTGCGGGAAGGTCGTACAAAATCAATCGATGTCTTAACTAAGAACCTGAATCCTTCAGATGATATGGATATAGAGATAAATGAACCATACATGGTCTTCAGGGTAACAATCATGATTGATGCCTTTCTTTTCTTGACGTAGTTATGTTATGTGTCGTTCGCTCTCACATCAGTGACACTCACTGTTTCACTCATAGCACAACTGTTATTGTGAATGAACTTACTGGCCAATCTTAAGTCACTACAAGTCGTGGCTCTTATGATATAGAAATGCATTTGGATTGCTATATCAACTTCTCGGTTATGGAAACTAAGAACATAGCTATATCTGTCTGTTAATAGAAATCATTAAAATATCATACTCATCCAAGATAACTCCAATCTTTTTATTGAATTGAAGTAAATCTGAGGAACTTAAATTTTTTTTTTTTGGTCCTTCAAGTAATTTTTAAAAATTCCGTATCTGATATAATGGCCACTGGCCAGTAGTTTGTGTCGTATCAGATGTATCACAATCAGTCAATCACTAATCCCATGTATCATGTGATGTTCTATTAGGATCTTTGAGTTTATTCTCAAACGTAGAAGCACGTGACATTTAAACAGTTGTCTTTTACTCCATATTAATCATGGTCACGCCATTTACCTTTCAGGGTTTGACAGTTAAGGAGATGGAGGAACTGCGCGATGATATTAAGATGCACCTTGATCTGGACCGGGCAACTTTAACCCATACGAAATACTGGGAGGCATGTCTCTAATTTCGTTATTGGTTCGTATCTACAGTTTCTGTCATATAGAGATTGATAAAATACTCCGGTGTATATTTGCATTTCATTACTGTATAACGTGTCGAGTTCGATAATAATGTTCCTTTTATTCCGTTGCTCCTTAATGGGATCTTGATGTGCCCCTTTTATTCCCTTTGAAATCCTGAATGGGATCTTGGTGCACCTCTTTTATTCCCTTGCAATCCTTAATGGGATCTTGGTGTGCCGTCGTCTCTGCTTTGGTTTTCTGCTAAGTTACAGATTTCTGTTGGTTCATGTATACCTCATTCGCATTTCTGCAGTATATTATCAATATGAAGAAGTAGTATTAAGCTTATGATGATGGTGGATTTACTTGGATAAATATAAAGTTGTACCTTTATATTCAAATTCAGCCTGGATTTGATGGACTAAAAAAACGTATGTATCTATAGCATCTTGCTGAGTGAAAAGCACATAGTTCCTTCAAGTTTAGGCCCACTTATTAGAGGGTGTGAATGTTTTTCAGTAGAAAAAGAGTTGATAACTAATCATTCTCCAGAATTCATCATATTCATGGATTAATCTGGATGATTTGGTGCTATAAACATCTTTTAATGTCCACATACTAATTCCTTGGTGTGTAGTTGGAGTTTATTACAACGATTACATGCACAATTTTTATGTAGCAACTTATATGCCTTGTAAACACTTCGAAGGCTTTAATTCGATAAAATACCTGTTTAAAAATATGTTAGTTGACATTGAGATGATTGGAATATATTTGTTTGCTTTGTATCTATTGAAATGACTGAATGACAGATTTTATTTGCAGGCTCTTCTAATAGTTTCTGATTGGGAGCTAGCTGAAGCTCGGAAGAAAGATGCTCTTGACCGTGCCAGGGTGCGTGGGGAGCAGCCACCCCCGGAGTTGCTCGCTGAAGAGAGGGGTTTGCATTCCAGCATAGAGGAAGATGTTAAGAAGCATTTGCAAGGTAAATCCTACAAGGAGTTGGAGGATTATCAGGCCCACATTGAATCAGAAATGCGGTCTGGGAAAGCAAAAGTAGTTGAGTACTGGGAGGCTATTCTCAAGCGGCTCCATATATATAAGGCAAAGGTATATATTGAAATTGATCGCAGTATGGTTTTGTCTATTGTTGTAGGTACCATTGCTGAAATTGTTTTAATTCAAGGCTTGTTTGAGAGAAATTCATGCAAAAATGCTGCGCGAACATCTCCATCGCCTTGAGCAGCCTTTTGAGGGTGAACATAATCTGGAAAATGATCACGACATGATGCCTGAAGAGCCAGAAATCGAACATGATGCGGATGGTATGGTTATAAATTAATTTTGATGGGTCTAGCTCTTGACACAAACTTCTTCCTACATCCACACATTTGTCATGTAGTTCAACTAGGTTGTTTCCTTTCTGTAGGTGCACAAGCTACCTCACCAGAGATTATATTGAATGAAGAGGTTTTCAATGCTGTGGAAGAAGAGGATGATGAAGATGCTGAAGCTGGGTCATATTCCCCTGAACTGGTCCACGGTGATGACAGTGAGGACGCAATTGACCCTCAGGAAGACAAAGCTATACTAGTAAACATTTTAATATCTTTATTCACAACCTTATGAGAATGAATCTCACAACAACCAGACACTTACATTTAATTTCTATGGATTGGCAGGAGAGAAAACGTGCTGCTGTACGTGAGGAACAGCAAAGAAAGATACAAGAAGCTATGGCTTCAAAACCTGCTCTTCCAGAACGTAACCTAGAGATGTCGGCCATGAAAGCTATGGGCTCCATGGAGGAAGGTGATGCCATGTTCGGATCAGGAGCTGAAATTAATCTCGACTCACAGGTATTTCACTTTAACTACTTATTAGTCTCTTAGGCTGTGTTTAGTTTAAGAAAAATTTGTGGGAAAATTAGTTGGAATCATTTGTTTAGTTTAGAGAAATTTGGGGGAAGTTAAATTAGATGGAAAATGGGAAGGAAAACTTTATTAAAATAAAAAGTGTTTTAACAATTTCCCCATAATTTTTCATCTCTAACCAAACAAAGAAAAGTAGATGGAATCTATGGGAAATTCACTTTCCCCTCATTTTCCTTTCCTCCTTATTCTCCCTAAACTAAAGGCAGCATTACTGCTTGATGTTTACCATTCTGAGTTTTCAATACATCATAGATAGTGCACTCTTAAGAAAAACAGTGGATGATACACTCAAGATGCAGGTTTATTGGTGGCATGATAAGTACAGGCCTAGAAAGCCAAAATATTTTAACCGTGTGCACACTGGCTATGAGTGGAACAAGTACAACCAGACCCATTATGATCATGACAACCCGCCACCCAAGATTGTCCAGGGATACAAATTTAACATATTTTATCCTGATCTGGTCGATAAAACCAAGGCCCCGGTTTACACCATAGAGAAGGATGGGAATAGCAGCGAAACATGCATCATAAGGTTCCATGCAGGACCCCCCTATGAAGACATAGTAAGTTTTTTTTTTCCGCTGACGCTTTTGCTCTTTTGTTTCATCAATCACCAA
This sequence comes from Kalanchoe fedtschenkoi, assembly GCA_002312845.1. Lineage (NCBI taxonomy): Eukaryota > Viridiplantae > Streptophyta > Magnoliopsida > Saxifragales > Crassulaceae > Kalanchoe > Kalanchoe fedtschenkoi. The sequence goes on along the minus strand of NQLW01000064.1, from coordinate 549,422 downwards.
TAGTCTACTCTTACTGTTGGTGGCATTCTCCCCAGGCCTTCAAAATTGTCAACAAAGAGTGGGAGTATTCACATAAAAAGGGCTACAAGTGCACCTTCGAACGCGGCATCTTGCATGTTTACTTTAACTTCAAGCGTCACCGGTACAGAAGGTGAGCCTTGATTGAAGTTGGAGCCGGTTTTGTTGCCTTTATCTGTCATCAAGGCTGATATAACATAACGGGGTTCTGGTATATGAGGTGACACCTTATATAAGTTAGGTAAGGGATCGGACAAAACAATATAGTTTTTTTTTTTCATTTTAAGGTTTTATGATGCTTATAGCATAGTTTTAAATACAACAAAATCTAAAAAATAAAAAGATCTAAACCATAAACCCTAAAATCCTAAACTTTAATGGTATTAAAGTTAAACCCTTAGAAAACCTAAACCCATAAAATCGTAAAATTTGAAAATTCTAAAACCCTATAATCCTAATATTCTAGCATGCTAAATTTTAAAATCTCTAAAACGGAAAAAGAAAATTAGCAAAATTATGTAATTTGATCTGATCTCTTAGACTCTTACCAAAGTGATATGAGATGTCACATCGTATCCCATTTTCTCATAACATATAAAGTTCAATTTCTAGTATGAGCAAACATAGTGAACGTCCACTACATGTAAAACCCTGTAGATAAGCAATTTGGAATACAGATCAATGATAATGCCTTACTCTAAGTGTCCAACAAAGTTTCGATCGTGAACACTATAGTTCATTGGCACTATTTTCTGCTTTCTAAGATCGACAAGCTATGAATATTAGCCGATTTAATGTTAGGGAAGTGAAGGTTTTTTCATGACCCAAAATGCCAATCGCCGTTTCTTTTAATCCAAAATTCAAAGCTATGTCCAGCACCAGTTCAGCACATGGTAGATACCAACAACGCAAGACAACAAATATTCCATTTGAAATGAAATCATCTACTTTCTCATTTTTGGTCGAAGACATGTCTTTATCACATCATCTTCATCGCGTGTGGAGCAGCGGGCTTTTTGAGCAGGAGTTCAAGCAGCACACGCCCATAACTATAGAAATCACTCTTATCAAACAGTTGCTAGTTGAAGTACTCCCTCCGTCCTCTAATACATGTCGTTTAAGGTTAATTTGAATAGATTAACGTGAAGTAAATGCTAGTGGTTGAATAAATTTAATGAGTGAGTGGCTGATGTTTTTTTTTTAAATTCGTGCAAAAAGTAAAATCGGTAGATTATTACTGGTGATGAATGATTTTTTTATTGATTATGATAAAAAAGTGATTAATGTTTGACATTTTAAGGTAGTTGTTGACATTAAATACGCATTGAAAATTGTTAACTGACAAGTAAAAGTGAACAAAAAAATTCGGTTAAGTGATATGTAAAAGATGACAAAGAGAGTAGTAGTCAGCGTGTGTGTACCCCAAGCGGTCCTTGTGCGCAGTTCGAGGAATGTCTTAGCCCCGGACTGGTGTTACACTCCTAAAGGTTGAAGGTTTTGAATTCCGCATGTTTGGTTCATTAGGCGTGAAAGGGGGTTGGATCCGAGCGAGGATTAACAACAAGTGAATCCGAGCATATTTCATTGGGAAGGCTGAATTAAATGGGAATCAAATCATTTGTCCGAGAAAGTATCAAAGAGGATTGAGGCAAAGCATTGGAGAAAGGTTGTCTGAGGAAAAACACGATCAGTGTGCGAGAGTATGGGCAGTATTTAAGAATTTTTAGAATAGATCGAATAAGAGATTCAAAATATGAGAGTGAGGAGATGTTGATCTGGACCAAAGGAGAACTCAATAACAATTTTAATTACAGCGTGTGACCTTAACCAAGCAAATTCGGATTGCTAGAGCTAGGGGCTTACGCGATGATACAGACAAATAGAAGATTTGAATCGCAGCATAGTGTAAAGCCCAAGGGGCATGGAAAGTCATGATGCGGGCTAGGCTCATCAACCATACATATATAGAGAGCTTTTAGAGTCGATTAGGCACATGAGTGATCCACTCAGATTTTTTAAGAATTTGATTAGGGAGACTTTAGGCTATAATATATTGTCACAAATTATCTATTAATAGTAGATCTTAATTCATCTAATATACTCTAGGTGTTGGAGGTTTAAGTGTCGAATAGATGTGATGTCTTTTTAGATATTTTTTTGTTTTTTCAAGGGTGTGAGGGGTTAAACCTATATAAGGAGCACGTCACTGCCTCATTTCGCATCCACTTTTATTCAAAAAATCTTCTTCAAACTCTCATTTTACTATACTTTTGTATTTTAAGTGCATCAAGGTTCAATAAAAGTATTTTTCTTATTCTCCATGTCATGTTAAGTTTTTTTTTTTTTTTTTAATTCTATTGTGCATTATTACTCATACTATTGTTGAAAGAAAATTTCAAGTGGTGTTACTCCACCATAGAAATCCCAAATAATTATTTAAAATTTAAGAGCCACATTCAACTCGGGCGTGACAACTAACTAATTGAACTCAATAAGATGTTTGTTGACTGCACATCTCTTTGTTTCAAAATGTGAGGGATGTGGAACTGGTGATCATATCCGGCCTCTTTTGTTAGACAAGTTGAAAGCTAACTCTTCACATTTAATACATGTAAAATTAGCTCATAAAATTTATAATCACAGAAAAGTGCACGGCACCACTACCTTTATTAACATTAAGATTTTGTTCTCGAGTTCAGAGATAAAAGGGAAGGGGAGGATTGGAATGAAATGAGAGGAAAAGAAAAGAGTTGGAAGGAGAAGTAAAAAATGTTGTTACCGAGTGAAGGATGGATTGGGAAGAAATGAAAGGAAATGGGAGGAAAGGTGTGTTTCTGCGAGAGAAAGAAAATAAGATTATAATTAATGTTAATTTACTTAAACACCTTTCTAGTAATTTAAACAATGATAGAAAATAAAGAACAAAATGGTCTTTTTAATACGAATTACCCCAAATCCACCAAAATTCTCCCAAATCGGAAGGATTTGAAAAGGGAGGATTTGAAAGTATTTGACACCCCCAAATCCTTCCCTTTCCATCCTTTAAAAACTCAAAAAATAGCACTTTTGTTAATGAACCCCCAAATCTTCCCTTTCCTTCCAAACTCTGACTCAGAAACACTAGCTTCCGATTGCTACAAAAAAAAGGTGTACCTTCCAATCTTTCCCTTTCCCGTAGAACCGTATCTCTTCGGGGCCGGTTTAAACTTCGGGGAGAGATTCCACACACTCTCCTCGGTGATGATTACTTGCTGCTCATTCGGAGCGAAAGGAGTTGTGCCAGGTTTTATAGATTTTTTATTTCTTTTGAGCATTTTTATATTATTAATTCATACTCCCTGTCTCCTGATATATGTCGTTTAAGATTAAAATTTGAGTAGATTAAGATGATATTTAATCTAGAGATTATGCGAATTTAATATATAATTGTAAAATTTTGTGTAAATGGTAGAATTAATGTATTATTACTGTTGTAGAAATATTTTTATTAGTAATTAATATTTTACTTTTAAAATAGTTATATATATAAAATAAATATTGAAAAATATTAAGTAATAAAAAAATATTTAGTTAAATAACATATAAAATATGACAGAGAAAATATCACATTAAATTTTAAACTTTATTTAGAAGCGTCAGCAGTATCTTGAAAAACATTCATCCAATGACCAATTGCCTACTAATTGGGCCGTGGAGAGTTTGAGGATACAGGCGGCCCATACGTGCCTGCCGTATAATAAGTGACCGAGGAATGAGACCCAAACGCGCATAGATTTTTAGGGTTTGGTCAAGCGCTGGCTGCTCCTCTCCGCATATATAGTCAGCTTCGAGAGCGGGAGCAAGCAGTCTTGCTTCCCTCGCCGGCCTGCCTCTGATCGCCAAATTGATTGATTGGCTTTTCTTTCTACAACTATTCCGGTCACGATTATCTATAGCGTAGGCTACAATCGGTTTGGTAAATTTGATCTCAGCTTTCCGATGAGATGTTGTTTTGGTTCGCATCTGTTTTACACACTCCTTAGTTGCAGTGTTGTATTGATACAAGGAGTTATAACAGATGCGCAAATCTATGAGGCTGGCTTACCAGCCCATTGTGCATTTTCTCTTGCAATGGTGTCAAATGGACCTGCCTACATATCGTTCTATCATTTTCATTCCCTTGAACTCTGGCATATGATGAAATCTGTTTTTTTATGCTTAACACTGAATCTTCATGTGTAGACAGAATACTCCGCTTATTATCTGATGCCAATTTCTGTTTGGTAGAAACAATTTCTCTTTTATTTCTTTGATTTGAAAGTCTTAGGTAGAAATGACATATGATGAGCAAAATTCTTATCCTACACACTGAATCCTTTTGTGTGGACTTCTAAATACTCTGCTTATTGACTGATGTCATTTGTTGCCAAATGTGTCTTGTTTTTGTTTTATGATGAGTTTGGTTTATGGAAAATTTGATGTAAAGTAAAATTTGGTAGAAAATGTTTTCCCCGTCTAATTCATCATAAAACATTCATTATTTTAAACAAATTTTTCTTACTATTTTTCTTCATATTTTTTTATAAATTTTTCTTAAATTTTTCTCACCCATTTTCATTCTTATTTTTCCCTAAATTTTTCTTTCCACCAAATTTTTTCTTAACCAAACACAGCCTTTAAGTTTTTTGTTTTGTTCCATTGATGATGAGACAAAGCAGACGGGCGGTCTGAACTGATGCCATGTTGATTGTCTGCCAATTTCCAATTCATTGGATTCCTCTGAGATTACCTATGATAACCTTGTGTACTCTTCATAACTAAGAATTGTTTTTTTCTAGAGTTTTTGAGTCCAGCAATATGCTATTGCAGTGCAGTGATGATGTAGCTTAATTTATGTCTGGACATCTGAGATTTGTCTATGATTGGAGTATGCTTCTTGCTGAGCATTTGCAAGCTATTGCTTTCAATTGTTGAAACAACCTCCTTCCATATATGCACTTCCTATATTTGACTAATGCACTATTTTTAACCTGCTGCTTAAGTAAATTTATGTGCTTCAGAAAATATTAATGGGCTAACAGTTTCCACAGCAATGCTGAATCTGTTTGCCCGTGACCTTACTTCCTCTTAACCTCACAATATTAGTTTGATATTGGTGTTTCACAGACTTGTAATCATAGTTGTGAACTTGTGATACTAATAGAGTTACAAAATGGTGGGGCTTCATGCACATTCATCAGCAATTGACAGACAAAAATTCACGCTATAGAAACTCTTTCCTTTCTATTGTTTACTATACGAAGTCTGAATAAGTATGTTGGCCAGCTAGTGAGCGTAGTATACTTTACCTCGTTGTGTGGTAGAATAGCAGCTACCTTGTTATTGGCTTTTCTCATTTGCAGTAAATTTTGTAGTCAATAAGAGGACTCCCGGTTGTAGATCACTGAATTCACACACATATTCTCTCTACTGCATAATTAATTTGTTCTTTCCTGCTTCCACTGCAGTGTAAGATTTACCGTCTTTACTAGCAAGACCCCTGAATTGCATCTTGACATGGCTGATTTCCTATTTCATTTATTTTAAGATCCTACTTAGCAGCATGCCGATTTCCCTCAAACACCATTCAATCAAAACAATGTTATGATAGCATCTCAGATATTTAACTTGTATCTGATATGATATCCCTATTTTTCTGATAAGTTTTAAAAAGTGAATAACACTTTTCCAAAAATAATTTCAGTAGTGTAAAAGAAAATCATAATTAATTAATAAATTTCATAACATTAAGAATCTTAATAATAATAATTGTGTACTAAATGGGTGTTGTTGGTCTGAGCTCTGAGGTGTCATCTAATGATTCTTTGATTGGAGGTTGAAACTCTGATGATACTACAGAGTATGGCGGTTTTGATGATATCGCATGATGCATGAGCTATATTGAAGGTGCGAGAACTGGCCCAAAATGAGGTTTGTTCTAGGGGTGTTCACTATACGGTTAAAACCGTTAATCGAAATCGGTTAACCGAGAATTTTAACCGCGGTTAACCGAATTCGGTTAACCGTAAAATTCGGTTCGGTTAACCAAAAAATTCGGTTCGGTTAACGGTTAAGAATATATAAGTTTTCGGTTAACCGATTAACCGAATAATAACATAAATATTTTTGTTTGGCATCAGTACATTACCAGAACTGAACCGCTGAGGTTCATATTTAAGGCTCTAAAGAGCTTAAATTTTGCTGAACCAACCGCACAAAAATATCATTAATTCAACCACAATTGAACCAAAACTCAATCAGAGGTTGCTCATGGTTTGACACAATTCCTCAAAGAGTCATTTTATACGTGTATCCTTTGTAACAAAACGCTATTTTAAGGGATGTGGGAGAAACGGGAACTGACTCGTGATGGTTTGGTGCAAATGCAATCAAACGACCACTTTCTTGCACCAGTAGAGAACCAGTGACAACAGTCTTGCTTTACACTGCAGTGATGGCTAGAAGTCTAGAACAGCTCTCTCCTCCCACTCCTCCCTCATTCTCCTGCGCATCATCATGTCAAGTAATTAACCAGATCTCTCATTTCCTTTCAAGAACCAGCATTTTGAGCATCAAGAATCTTACTTAGCTACTAGTATAATTCGTGTTTTACACTTAAACACAAGTTGAACACTTTTACTAGTATAATTTGTTTTGAGAATTAAGGTCTTGTGTGTGTAAAACTTTGCTTAGCTACTACTAGTAACATGCTTCGCCAACTCAGCTGTTGGTTAGTTGAATGACAGCTCTCTCACTCTCGTCGTCGGCGCGTTTTCAGACTCTCAGTCCGGTCGATCCAGCGCTCGCTCCTCCGACTAGATTTCGCCGGCGAGCGATGAAGCAGGAGTCGTTCATGTACAGCTTCGTGGCGCGCGGCACCATGGTGCTTGCAGAGTACACCGAGTACACTGGTAATTTCCCCTCCATTGCTGCGCAGTGCTTGCAGAAGCTTCCCTCCACCAACAACAAGTTCACTTACAGCTGCGATCACCACACCTTCAACTTCCTGCTCGAGGAAGGCTACGCTTATTGTGTTGTGGCTAAGGAAACTGTAGGAAAGCAAATCTCTATAGCAGAGATAAACAGACATCAGTTAAGCAGGATCAATCAATCAATCCAGAAAGAGAGCTTAATTAGCTGGCCTTGATTGCTTCATTTGACTGAGCATGAATGCACCTAGCTCCTTCACATACACTACGTACTCTTGTTCACACCTTCATCCATCGATCTATATATCTACCTCCTGCAAGTCCAAAGTAAACCATGTGTTCATTAATGAGTGTCGGAGATGAAAAAGTGCACTGCGAAAGTGAGGTTTCTCCATCCAGCGTTGACAGTTTCAAAATTTCCAAACCTAAAAACAAGATCAAAGCTAGCTGTGTGTGACTGTACACGCATCGATTTGAGGTGGAGTTTACAATCTGATGGTGTAGAGTAGGTGAGTAGAAATTAATGCGTTGTTGAGGAGTTGGCGGTGTGAGAACCGAGTAGAAACATGCAGCAGTGAGATGCACAGCATTACTACTATATTAATGGGTGTATGTGTAAACATACGACGCATACATAATTATGGAGATATTAATTGGGGGATGATATATACTCCTGTACTACACTTAATGTGTATTTATAAATGATGGTCCATTCTTGAGCTAGACTTTTCTCCGGCGTAAACGATCCAACATATATATATATATATAGGGGAGGGATCCGTTGAGAACCTCTTTAAGTTGAGAACCTTGTGGACAATTCTTGACCAATCATTTTGTTTCATTTTAAAAGTTTATTTATTATACTTCATTTATTATATAAGACTCATTAAATGTAACAAATATAGAAAGTGTAATGATGTGCTATATTTAATTAAATATTATATTTTTATTTCATCTTTTATAGATCATTAAATACTATTTTTTAAATTAATTTATGTTCACTTTCTCGAATTTTCATATTTTGTGAGTTTTCGGATAGTGAACATTTTCAAATTTTTTTCTTATTTATAATTTTTTCACATTTTTAAAATGATTTTTTTAAGACAAAGAATAAATAGTGAATATTTTTTAATTTTTAACAGTGAACATTTTTTTCCTGAACTAATTTTTCAAAGTGTCATAGTGAACATTAGTGGTGAACATGTTCACCATCGAAAACACACTCATTCTGTGCTGTGCTAAACAAATGTTCACTATCGAAAAACACATGTTCACCATCAAAAAATCATTAAATGCACATGAAACCAATTCACTATATGATATTTACTCCCCTAAATCAGGTGCAATAAATTTGCATGATTCATGCGTTTGTATTAAGTGGAATAAATGTACTACAGTTACCAAAAGAAGAATCATTAAATAAACTATATAAAATTATTTAAAAAGGAAATTGAGCAGTCAAAACACGGTCGTTTTACACAGAAAATGATTGGTCCAGAATTGTCCACAAGGTTCTCAACTTAAGAAGGTTCTCAACTGATCCACCCTCTATGTATATATATATATATATATTGATATGATCCATGGGCGGAGGATCAGATGAAAACTAATTTGGATATGTAAATTATTGTCAACCTTTTGTGTTTGTTAGATTAATAATGCACCAACGATTGGGATTCGTTTAGATCTTATCCACTTTTTAAATAAAAATAAATAGATATAGTAGGAGAGAAGTTTTAAGATATTAATATATTTGAATTTTTTTTAAGGAATGGTAACCGATCACCATTCATAATTTTAGCACTATTTTTAAAATTACTTTTGGATATTAATAATGAGAGTGTCATTTATCATAAATTTCAGAAAGATGTTAATAATACTTTTGTCTTTGAAACTTGTTATCCGTTTAAGTACTAATTATCTCTACTTCCAATTGTTAACCAAACAACTTAGTAATAATTATGATTAATATTATACACTTTTTAATATTGTTACCAAACTATCCCAATGTGTTGATGGACAATCAAATCAAATGAAACCGCATTGTTTTTAATTTCATTTAGGAAAAAATGAGAAAGAAAAATGAGATAGAAAATTATAAGAAAAATATTAAAACACAAAATCCAATTTAATTAAAACATTTTTCTAATTTTCATTTTCCCACTCAGCTTTTCTAGACCAAATAAATATATATATATATAATTTCTACCGCAATTTCTTCTCTCTCGTTTGTAATGAACCAAACAGAGTGTTAAGGTCTGGCAAGAAAGTCAGATGGTGATGGTTACTTACATGAAGAGCCCCTGTCTACAATCTCAGACATCCGGCCAAATGTGATGCAAGGGCACCAGCATGTCAAACAACCTGTAACCATTCACATAACCAAATTTCTAAATCAGATTACAATAAATAAATAAATAAAAAAAGATAACATTCAAAAGGGCTCTGAACTATCACCACATATTTAATTGTGATCTGAATTATTACGATTTCTATAAAAAATGTGATGAAAAAAATTAGACTGATTTTTTAAAATAAAATTTACCATTACATTCATAAACTATTATTATTATAAAACTTAGATTTGTGTGCAAAAATTATGTCATTAGGTTATTAAAATAAATAATATCATTTTGCGAAAACAATGTATTTTTCATACTTAATCATCAATAACTATCAACAAATTTAATAAGATCAATTATATTTAAGTGTTCAAACAAATTGATCTTAAACATCATCCTAAATCAGTTTTTTTTTTTTTCATTGCGTTCTTTTAAAAATCATGATAATTGAGATAATTGAGTAAGCGATTGCTTTTTTCATAAAACAACTAACCACAAAACAGCTGTAATAATTATTAATTAAAAATAATAAAGTCAGGCTGAAATGAGAAAATCGACTAAAGAAAAGACAGCGAAATTGGAATGCGATAAGTGCGGCGCCGCTCATGTCGAGGTCGCAGGGATCTTACTTACAATTGGGGACGTCGGAGAAGCAATCGCAGAGCCCAGTGGACCAGTAGACTTTGAGCTTGGGAGGCTTGACGAAGGGGATGGCAGGCTGGGTCTGGGGGTCGCCGAACGGGGCCGGATCGGAAATGGAGGCTGAGGGCTTCGGAGGGGTGGACATGAACTTCTTGTACTCGTCATCCTGCGATGCGTACATGGCCGCTGCGGAGACGGGGTGGGAAGAGATGGAAGAAGAAGATGAGTGTGATTTTGTTTCTTATTATTATTATTGCTCCAAGCAAGACTTTGAATTTTCCGGTCAACCTTGAACAGCGTCCACGTCTGATTTATTTATATTTTAATCGGCATGAGCATTTCGTATTTCAAATTATTATTTTAAAAAAAGTTTTGCTTTTTTTGATAATCTGGTTTTCAGTCTATGATGGATTCAAGAAAAATGAGAGAGAGAAAAAAATTTTGTGATGGAATTTAATATTAAAGAATTCAAACAAGATGAAAGTTAAGAGGAAAATTTAAATAATTTTAAATACGGAATTAATTTTTTTTTATTTTCATGATAAAAACCAAACAAGAGAAAAAATAAATGAAATTTTTTGTGGATTTTATTTTTCTTCTGATTTTTATTTTCTTTAAATTTTTTTTCTAACTAAACCAAACAGAATCTTTAGATTCGGAGTGTGTTTAACGATAGTGTTGGATTGATTCTTAGATTAGCGAAGGAATTGATATGCGTGTGGGGACTGCGTTATGGTAAACAGGGGACTGTGAGTAAGTTGGTTCTACAGTCAAAATTAATTGACAATGAGTGAGAGAGTCTAACTATAATTAAGATTCAATTCTATGAGCTCAATTGGCGATGTGGAATACAATCCCTTTATATGCACCAACACCCCCTCACTTGCAAGATCGTTAGGTGGACGAAACCACATCTGACGGACGATACCGTATTAAATCAATATCTCGCAAGTGGGACCTCGTACTGACGTAACCAACACGTTAGACCGGTTTATTTAGGGGTGCGACTAAAACCCGCTCTGATACCATGTGAAAGAGTCCAACTATACTTATAAGTTAGTGTTTGAGCTCAATATGCGATATGAGATACAATCCGCTTATATGCACCAACAGTTATGATGAAGTTGTTTAGACTGATTTTTTGGATTCATGCAAGTGTGGATGATTATGATCTTTATGATTTTTTTTTTAAAAAAAAGACAAGAGATAGTAAAGAAAAAACAATAGCAGCAGAACATAAAAAAATTTGACATGGCAGATACAAAATTTATCAGAAAATAATAAAAAAATGAATTAATATATTTATCAGTACATACATTAGAACTTCATATTCACTGGTAAATTTTCTTAAAATATTTTTCTAAATTTTCTGGGTTTTTTAATCAATTTTCTTTTGACTTTATATATGAATAGTATGAAGCTAAAAAGCAGTGAACATAATCAATTTTCTGGGTTTTTACCCAATCTATGTAACAAACTGTATCGTTTTGAAAGGGTTCTTTCTATCCACCAGTGGCGGATTCAGAATTTTTTTTCAGAAGATAAAATTACATAATTAAAATTTTGGTTGAATTTAGAGGGACAAAATTACAAATTTAATTGAAATTAAGCATGTAAATTTATTTTTTAAATATATAGTTTTTTTTACCCCCTACCTGACCAAATGGTGTGCGTTGTCCCAATTTCATTCAATCCATTCAAGTTGTCATTGGACCAATTTCATTCAATCCATTCAAGTTGTCATTGGATCTTATTGCTGTACATTTATTATTTCTAGCTACTTCAAGAGTAACAACACTCGTTACCATTGAAGCAGCATGCACGAAACCGGCGATGAACATAATACGTACTTCCAAACCAAGCTTCAGTCATATGATAATGACCAGTCAGTCACAGGTACACTTTATTCTCTCAGTTGTGCATGTCAAGGAAAGTATAATGAAAATCAGAAGTTAGGCATAAGTTGGGTTACCTTCTCTACAAGTCAGAAGTTAGACATAAGTTAGGATATCTTCTCTACAGGTTTTGGTATCTAGTCCATGTATATAAACAACTTCAAGTCTATGAATAAATGTCTTTCATCATTTTATAACATGGTATCAGAGCTTATCTCCATTTACTCTCATCGATCCATCCACTCTCATTAAGATCAGATTTTTTTCCGGCAAAAGTTGTTTCATCATTCAATCTCCACTTCAAACAAAAAAAAAAAAAATCCCTGCAGCTCAACTCACCAGCCCGTGGACCCGCAGAAAAGCTCCGCCGCGGCGATCTCCCGGACCAGCCACTGATCTGACAACGGGGCGCGGAGGGACATCGCCAGATCCGTTTGATCGGATCTTCGCTATTACGCAGATCGGACCTCCGTCTGCAAAACTTCAATCCCTCGAGATCACCCACGCCGCCTCCCAATCGTAATGCTCTTCGCACACCTAATTTTAATGATTATGTTGTTGGAGCTGTACTTGAACCATGTACATATCAAGAGGCTGTAGGAATTTTTTGTGACAACCTCGGAGCAATCCAAATCGCTAACGATCCTGTGAAACATGAGCTAACAAAGCATATCGGTGTTGATGCATCATTTACACGCTCGCGTTGTCAGCAATCCACCATTATTCTCCAGTACACTCCCTCTGAGTTACAAGTAGCAGATTTCTTCACTAAAGCTCAAACTCGAGAACAACATCGTCTTCATCTTCTCAAACTCAATGTTTCAGACCCACCTTGAGTTTGAAGGGGGGTGTCAAGGAAAGTATAATGAAAATCAGAAGTTAGGCATAAGTTGGGTTACCTTCTCTACAAGTCAGAAGTTAGACATAAGTTAGGATATCTTCTCTACAGGTTTTGGTATCTAGTCCATGTATATAAACAACTTCAAGTCTATGAATAAAATGTCTTTCATCATTTTATAACAGTGCACCACTCGCATACTACATTTATTCAGTAACTTAACTTCAACACGCCAAATGCCGAGCTGATCCCCGGATCAATTCAACCCGCAGAGACCCAAACCAGTGAACTTCGAACCAGGATTGATCAATGAACAAATGTTCATCGTGTCATGCCATGCGGAGCGGACGGAGCCATCTGAACTTCTCCATGACCCCGCCAACTCTCAACGTTCCCCTTCCATCCTGACCCAAAAGAAACAAGGAAGTTTAATGATTGTCGTTCGTTGAAAATTGAAAATATGATCCATGTACATGTTGAAAAATTAAAAAAAAAAAATCATCGGTCCATGTACTATATCCACCCACAATGCGAAATTTATAGACTGTTTAATTAGAAACATGTTTAATTCATTGAGTTTCATGTGTATATTAAGGCGCGTACCGAGGGCCATGTCGAATCCACGATGCTGGAGCTCGCGGTACTCCTGGCAGAGCGCGAAGCACTCGCAGCAGTAATGAGTGCACAAGTCCCCGCAAGTGCTGCCCTTGATCATGTACTGGCGCCTCATTTTGGAACGGTAGAAGCAGGAGAGCAAGCAGCCGCATCCGGTCAAGTACATCAGCAGAGCGTATAGAGCCCCATTCGTCGCACAAGCTACAAATTGTTCATTCCATACTTATTTCACATATTTCTATTTTTTTTTTTTTACATTTATAGATATTTACTGGATGCTTACAGGATGATCCCTGGTCGACGATCTCGGATATCCGTCCGAATGTGACGCAAGGACACCAAAATGTAACGCAACCTGCATAATTTGATTAAGATGAGATACTTGGCT
>NQLW01000064.1:471791-534737 GCA_002312845.1 Kalanchoe fedtschenkoi | reverse complement strand
CTTTAGTCGATAGCTTTCCTTGCATGACATACTCTGGAGCCATGTAGCCACTGTTTTGAAACACAGACGAGTCAACATTCAAGGTGTAAATTATTCAACCAAATCATGAGAAAAATGATAAGAGATTAAAATTAGAGCATACTTGGTACCGGCTACACGAGTGACAACATGTGTAAAATCGTCTTCGCTGAGAAGACGGGCCAGGCCAAAATCAGCAATCTTGGGGATCCACTTATCGTCCAGCAGGATGTTGCTTGCCTTGATGTCACGATGGATGATGCAGCTGTGCGAGTCCTCGTGTAAGTATAGTAAGCCTCGAGAAATTCCAGTGATGATATCATGTCTTCGCTTCCAGTCAAGGTCTCCTCGTCTCTTTGATTCTGCATATTACCAGGAATTGGCTGTCAATAACCGTGCACCGAACATACTAGTAAGCAGTGACTAATAACTGACTTGGCGCAAATCCAATAGAATCAAAGGTTTAAAAATGACAAATAAAAAACCCCTCATATACTCTTCGACTTTCTATGAATCAAGAATTAAGATGTCAAAACCTAACCCAATAATTAAATTTCGACCTGACATAACCGGTGACGCACACAATTTCAATCAGACTTATGTAGGAAAGTTCCATGGCAGGTGATAACACTATTCAGCGGAAAAGTCAACCAAAAAAATGCAATTCATCTGGACAATTCTAACAGCAGCCTAAGTTTAGAGTCCAAGAAACAAGGCAACTCAAGCATCAAATTCAGCACCAAACCAGACCCAGCCATAAATGGTAACAAGTGTTAACAAATTACTCACGGAATAAAATCTTGTCGAGACTCTCGTTCACCACATACTCGTACACCAACAGCTTCTCATCGCCGTGAGTGCAGTACCCTAATAAATTCACAATGTTACGATGCTGTACGCAAGACAACAGCTTGGCTTCGATCATGAACTCCTTAGTCCCTTGTTTCGACGTATGCGACAGCTTCTTCACTGCTATCACCCTCCCATCTTGCAAAACACCCTACCAATACACAATTTAGCAAATAATCCCTTGTAAACAATATCACTAATCCAACCTACGACTTCCCTTTGAACCCGATTTTATTTTCACAATCTGATTTATGCTACTTCCAGGCACGCAATGTGATGATAAATTGGGCTCGGGATTTTCCAATTATACCTTAAACACAGGGCCGAAGCCCCCTTGGCCGAGCTTGTTAATGGGGTGGAAATTCTTGGTTGCCCGAGCTAGGGTTTCGTAGGCGAAGATCTTCTGCTGCTGGGAAGCAACCTTCTCCAAATCGTCCGCAGCTTCTGCGCCCAAAAGGACTCAATTGCAATCACAACACAGCCTCAGGCCGAAAAAACAGCAGGAACAAATAATATCCCAGGAGGGTTCAGATAATTGATTCAAGAAGTCACCTTTGTTGGAATCGGACTTCACAAACGGCTTGAATAAGCTGTGGAAGAACTTAGGCATGGCTCGCGGCTAGGCCATGTGGCGAGCGAATCGAGCGGCGGGGATGAGACAGAAACAGAGACTTTTGACGAAGACGACGAGGAAGAAAATGTCGCGGAGAGAGAGTACGGACATGGAAGAGAGAGGCTCTGCTCTCTGCGCGTGAGAAGGTTTAAAGAGGAGACGAGGGACAGAGAAGCGTGTTTGGGTACGATAGTCAGGTGTTGACCAACAACGCGGGAGGTCAATACGGGCGGTGTCGTTTTGATGTCTGAAGTTCATTTTGTTTTGATGGCACGTTTATTTATGATTAGTCGTCTCGGCATGTTATGAATATTATGGTGCGTCATTGGCAGGGGTTTAAAAATTCGGTTCAATTTGATTTTTAATAAAAAATTAAATTAAACATTTGATAATCGGTTTGAAAATTTTAAAATCGAATCGAACGGTTAGTTTTAAAAAATTAAATCAAACTACATGGTTCGATTCGGTTCGATTAATTTTTTTTATGAACTTTAATGACTAATTTAATTACTAGGGATAAAACACAAAAGGTGCTGTGAACTACTACCACTTACATAAACATAATTTTCGCACACAAATTTAAGTCTTACAATAATATAAGTTTAGAAATGTAATGGTAAATTTTATTTTAAAAAATCAGTGTAATTTTTTTTCAACGCATTCATTTTAGAAATCGTGATAGTTCTGACCGTATTTGGGTAAGCAGCGGTAATTCAGGACCCCTTTTGGGTTTTTCTCCTAATTAATAAATAGGAGAATTTTCAAATAAAATCCTAATTTTGTTCGGTTTGAATTGATCAGTTTGAAAAAAATAAAAACCAAACTATTAGTCATCGTTTTTCAAAATTTGAAACCATAACCGAATCACTAACATTCTAAACCGAACCTAATCTATCTGTTCGATTCAATTTGATTTGATTCATATGTTTATCGATTTTTATTTACACTCATAGTCATTATTGAGTTATTATTATTATTATTTAGCATTACATAAGATAGACACACAAAAAATACACACACAAAAAATACACACACACTCAACAGATAGATTAGGATGCGTGAGAGAGGATCGGGTAAACGTTGAGGTTGGGGAGGAAATAAAATCTCCCGTTGACTTTGTGATTTCTTGGGTCACAAGTCACGTGTAGAGAGTTGTTCATTCGTTTTTGAATGTTCGTATTCCTTCACTTTCATATTAGGTGCAGGGTTGGTTCAGGTTATGAGGCTGTCAATGGTGTTGGGCTTAGCGAGATCCATGCTAGTTTTTTGAGTTTGTGGAATTCTCTTTTATAGTGATTTTATTTTGGTTCTCTTTTATATTCGGTTCATTTGTGTTTTTTTTAATGAATACATTTGAGTTTGGATTTGGATCTAAATTTTTTTAAAAAAAGTAAAAATAAAAATAAATTAAAGTTTAAAATGAAAATATTTTTTTGAAAAATAAATGTTACTTTTTCAAATAAAAATAGTTTTATAAAAGCTAATTTTTTTTCAAAGAATTAAAAATATTTTCTTGAAAAATTATTGTAAAAAAATCATTTTAATAAAAAAAGTTTTTGTTTTCTATTTGATGATTGAGTATGTAAGGAAAAGATATGTGTCTAATGGGTCCATTAATGTCTTTTGGTCTAAATGGATGGGCATTAGAATATTGGGTCTAGATAAATTATTTTTGCGTAACAAAAATATTCTAGCTTTTTTATTTATTTTCTGAAATGTCCTAATTGTAGTAAACCGCTTGTGTCATCGGCGGTTTATCTATAGCTTATTGTCTTATCAAAGGCGGTTTGACATAGAGGCACCCCATTCAGCTGACCTAGCCTACTCAAAACAAATCGACATTTCTAAATCGGTTTCTTCTGACACTGCAGATGGCAATTCCAATTTCTTTGCAAATGTGATCAGCAGAAGCTCCTCCACCTGCCGCTCTGTTTCAAGATGAAATGGAAGTAGTTCTGCTCGCTATATTTCAAGCGCTACTTCTAACACATGAGTGTTAAATAGTTCGTGTAGATGAAGAAGATGAAAATTGTTGTCGTAGTGATCTGGGTCGGTGTCGATTTGAGAAAGATCGAAACTTTCTGATTCGGACATTCTAAAATTTACGATGTGTCCAAATCAGCAGCTTTTCGGTGTGTTCTCTGTTAAGTAAAAATAGTGTCCGTCTGAAATACGCTGTGTCACTCCCGTCTTCATCTTCACACCAATAAAAATGCCACGTGGTAAATTTTGGTAAATAAAATTTGAGGTTGCAATCTTGATAAATAAAATTGAAGGTACAAGCATCGGCCTTTTTCATCTCAAACAAGTTTAATTTGAAAATATAATTTTGCTAAATAAAATTTTAGGTAAACAAGATTAAGTCAAATGAACCTAGTCAGTAATTAAGATCAATCTGACATGCATTGGCCAATTTCCAAACTGAAACTGCAATTAGTGATGTTGGTTTCTTCTTCAAAAGAAATTGCAAATGTTAGTCCCCGTTTTAGTTATTTTAAAATGAATATTAAAACAAACCGGAATTGTTAAGCGCATTTTTTAAGAAAACCGGTGATAGAGATTGCGGTTTGCTTCATGTGCGCGACTTTTAACAGTGTGGCTTTATAAGTCAGCTACCGTTAACCATGCTGTCACATCGCCTTTGGTGAACACGATAAGCTATAGGCAAACCGCAGATAACACGTGCGGTTTGTTATAAATGGCGCACTTTAAAAATAAATATTAAATTAGGATATTTGGAAATGAAATGATGCGAACAGGATATATCAGAATAAAAAATCATGAATACGACACATTGAATAGTCAAATGAATAGACCCTAATGGGTCCAAGACCAAAATAATTAGATTTCAATGGGTCCAAAGATCGAAATTGATAGACTCAAAATTCACAAATATGGGTGTAGACGGGCCTGGGTCTATTCTAACTAATTGATGATCCTTCCATTCATGTCCTTATAAAGAGTAGATAAATAACTTCACAATTTCTAAGTTTGGTGTTGATCATTTTGCAGACGACGAACGCATGAAGATTGAAGATAAATGTGATTTTGTGTTTCAAATCTCGCTTGGTGTTACTCATACGCCGAAAGATATGAAATACATTCTTCAAATCAAGAGAGTGCTTATTTCAGTGATTCAATTGGATATGAAAATGTATCATGTTATCTTTAAAAGCGGACTATATAAAATATTGAGGGAGAGATCTCATTGTATCTCATAGAGAAAAAATTGGGACACTATACACGTTAGATGATTCAAATGGAGGTTATGTCATAAGTGATGGTGTAGAGCTATTCGAAGTTTGATCCAAAATTGAATCACTGTGACATTTGTTTTTTTATTTTGATATTAAAAGACCGCACAAATTAATTATTTTTAATTCAATTCAGTTTGAACTGAACGAACCGATGAATAATCCTAGCTAATGGGATGAGGCCTTATACTCTATGCCACGCCATAAACATACTCATTTGAGTTAACAAGAAATGAAGATACTTGCTGTTAGAGGAAGCAGTCCGGGCGTAAAGAGTGTGAGTCTCGAGTTCTTTGAACCTTATGTGTTCGGCAAATAGACTTTAAGGGAATCCAAAGATTAAATAGTTAGCATTAATTCATTCAAATGTTTGTGGGCATACATCTGCTGCATCAGTTGGAGGACTTAATTATTATGTCACTTTTATTAATGATGCCACTAAAAATGGATTTTTTCTTTAAAAAAATCCGATGATCATACATTCGTCAAGTGGACATTTGAATTAAGCAATGGTGTTGAATATAAAAACACAAATTTTATCAAATATTGTGCAGAGCATGGAACACGGATGAAAAAAATATTTTTGAAACTTCAAGAGAATGACATATCAGAGACGATGAACATAACACTTAATGAGTGGACAAAGAATATGATATGCATGCAGTTTGCTAAATATATTTTGAGAAGAAGTAGTAAACACATCATCGCATTTGATAAAAAGAGGACCGTCCACGTCCACTACAATTGAGTTTAAAATTCCATAAGAAGAATGGAAAGGGAGAGAGATGAATGTAATAAACTTAAAATTCTTTAGTTATGTAGCTTATGTACGAGTTCAGTGACAGTACGTATTTTTGACCCTATATAGATGTCAATGAACGTTTCAGGGATCACTACAGTCAAATAAAATCGATAAGTACCGAGTCGAACCAAGAGGAGCATAAGGCTTGTTAGGCGCAGATAACCTAATTAATATCTATTTAATTCTGGAAAATGAATGGAAGTTGTTTTAAACTAATTAATTAAAAACAGAAATTGAAAGTAATGACACAGAGATAGAATCGAACAGAGAAGATAAGCATCCTAAGATCTACTTCACCTAGGTTGCATGCAAAACTAATCATGTGATTCAAGCGCAAATTAATCATCCAAATCATGCAATTTCAATAATACGACGTATCACTCAATAATTCACATGTAAGTCCGACTTCTGGGTGTTCCTACGAGTAAATTATTGACTGCAATTGAGTTCGTATTGTGTTATTTTTCGATTCTAGTCTCCGTAGCTCACAAATACTAGTCAAATGGTGATACACTAATATTTCTTAAACATACAACAGGATAGATAAACTACTCAATATTTCTAGGCCAACTCCGATTCTGGTTTTCGATTGACTAGGGTCATTGACTACAACTAAGTAAATATCCAAACCAATCTGATTCTGGTCTTTGTGGGATGGAATATCCTAGCCTAGAGGACAATAGATTTAATCCTAAACTAAGTTCTTAAAGTATGCATATTTAAACTCTGAATAACTACGCATGACAATATTAAGGCGTCCCTAAAATAATGAACATGCGCAATAACATTCAAAGAAGCACTAGCAACATGGATGAAAAATATTCTTAATTAATAAACGTGAAAAGTTTAATTTACACACAACCTAGGATCCATAGGATCCTAGGACAGAGACGACTACTCACAATGCATAATTGAAATAACAATTATAAAATAATTATGAAAGTAAACAAGAATGACAGAAGAAAGCTTAGTCTCTTAAAGCTCCAACTCTGAATGGAATTCGTCCCCTGGCCCTTCCGGTAGGAAGATGTGGTGTGATGTCAGACGTGCTGGGGTTTGAGCCCAGATCTCTTATTTATAGTTGATATGTCACCTTAGACTGTCTTCGAAAGGAATCATATCGCCAAAAAGGTTCCTAAAAGAGAATTAGAAACTGTCTTTTCTGGGCCCGCCACGTGTCAGCTCGATCTGGATCGAGCTATTGTAAAGGCAGCTCGATCTGGGTCGAGTTTTGGTTCTGCGTATTTATAGATTTGCCCCTGAACTTCTTCTTTTGACAATTTGACCCCTGACTTGGCTTTTTGTCTGATTTTAACCTAGTTTGCACTGTTTTCATCTTTTTCCTCTTCTGAATCCAGTATTCTTCATATTTAACCTAGAAGAGACAATATCAACTATAAATTACCCATAATCACTCGAAAACGACTCAAATATCTTAAGTATAAGTACGTAAAATAGGGTAAATTATTGCCCTATCATCCAGTATTCTAACGAGGACATGCTTGAGGCAAAAGTGAAAAAATGCTTCTTTATTAGATATGACTCATCTGAGATTGAGTATCGTGTTTGGTATAAGCCTAAAAGAAAAGTCATCAGAGAAAGAGATGTCACTTTCCATAAAAGTGTCTTTTATAATTAGAAGTCTAGAGTAGCTGTGAATTCAAAAGCTACCGGAGAATAAAAGAGACTTCGAAAGTTTTGGCGACGACATCACGGATCATGATAATGCCGAGAATAGGAGAAGTTCTTTTGATCAAATTTTAAAAACTATTCAAAGAATAGATAGTGATATTTCAGATATAGGAGTATCTAAAATAATGAAGTGGAAGAGGCAAGGGGCGCGGGCGCCTCTAGGATGAAGGGAGGACAGCGGCTCCTATACTGAGAAAAAAAGAAAGGAAAAGAGGGGAGAGGGAAGAAAGAAGGAAGGGGCCGAAAAAAATAATTTTGTGCTCGATTTAAGTTTTTTTGACGTATTTCCTCCTAATTTCTGGTCACAGCTTAGCCAACCAAAAACTGGTCGGAAAATGGTCAGAAATTTCTGATGATTTTTTTGCCATTTATCAATAAAGTAGGTCCTTTACAATAATTTTACCAGAAATTTCCAATCTTGTCGCAAAATATCTCGGGAAGTGTTGGGAACTGGCCGGAAGTTGGCAAGGACGTTTCCGGCCACGTTTCGTTCATGGCTTATTCTGGTGAAAAAGCTATATATTTTGGTAGTGTTCTCCATGAACATCATGTGACTTGTTGACAAAACAACATCTGTGATGGATGTTGACTTGAGTGAGGGGTTATATTATATTTAGTAGTTCATTAATTGAGTTCATATTATTGCTTAAATATTATGCAACTCTCTTTTCGTGAATGACAATTTATTTATAGATCATCAATCACATGACATGTTTCTGAGACTTTATATGACAAAAAATGTCATTCTAAAAATGTCTTTAGTCAATGATCATTGTCTAGAATATGATGATTCTTAAGACTATCATGTTGATTAGTTGATAATCATGTTTCAGATGTCATCGGTATTTGATACCATACTAATTACATGAATACATATTGGAGAATATGTATTGAACCGACTCGTCTTTTATGAAAAAATGTAAGGAGATTAGTGTTATTTATTTTTCTTTAGGTATATGAGTATAACTCGCAATCTGAGTTGATCATAGTTACTTCCATATGGATTAACTTACTTAATTAGATATCATCAAACACTATTAATAAATTCGGTAGTTATAAAAATAAGAGAAATATCTTTGGGACTCTCGTTGAATAGAGACTAAGAAATGTATGGTTATGCTCAAACGGACGTCATGATAGTCATGTGATACGTCAGTCTTACTCAGAGATCGAGAAATATAACTGAGCCGAATAAGAATAACACAAGGAATGGAACATAAGGAACATGATTGAGCCTAATAAAATAACACATTTCCCTTCCTTATGTTCATTCAAGATATTATTGGAAATACGGACTATTGATAACTTGGTTATCAAAATTCATTAACTGGTTATCAAAAACTAGTTACAGTCTCATAATGATCAAAGTTCTGTTGTCTCAAAAAACTAAAATTATTCATAATTATGAGTCATAATAATTTACTAGAGATTGCTCATGTTTAGTGAACTTTGATATGCGAATATTTATGAATATACCTATAGATTCACACAAAATTGGGTAATATATATTTAATTAGAGAAAACCTGAATAAGATTCAATACTAACATGATTCGATCCACCATGCCTAATTTAAATAGTTTAAAGAAAGCCAAGAGTTGAATTAAGAAGTTTGACTCATGGATAGTAACCAATTAGTTATTGGGGTTGACCCACGAGATAGCCTAAAACTTCGGTCTCACAATAAATAGGTGGTATAAAGTTAATCAAATGTACGATCATTCACACTGTATGTTTTGAGATGATCATAAAAGACAACACAAATAGTGAGATTAGGGTTTTCTATCTAGAGCTAGCACTCCAAAGGACGGTATTTACTACTTGTGTGTGAATATCAATACAGGCACAATTTTGACGTGTTTTTCACAACCAACTACGAGTGTCACACCACGAAAGGGTAAGTATTAAATATTGTTATGTTATGTTATGAAGGTTTCAGTTCAAATCTTGAAATGTATCTAGGAGTTTGAAGTTTGAACTGAAACCATCAAAATTAATAGCATTTCAGTTTGGATCTTGATGTGTCTGGTTGTTTGTGTTCAAATCAATGACATAATGTGAAAGGTAATTCGAATCCAGATCTGTATCTAGTAATTCAGATTACCACCACTATCATAAAAGTGTTTTATGGCAATTTAGACCCAGAATTTTGTCTTGTGATTCAAAAATTCAATTTCTGTTATGTGCACACGGTCCTTAACACGAGCGTTTCACGTGACTGTTTACCAAATGCGAGAACCATGAGTTTG
Organism: Kalanchoe fedtschenkoi; assembly: GCA_002312845.1. NCBI lineage: Eukaryota > Viridiplantae > Streptophyta > Magnoliopsida > Saxifragales > Crassulaceae > Kalanchoe > Kalanchoe fedtschenkoi. The sequence continues at coordinate 525,262 of NQLW01000064.1, read as the reverse complement.
TGGAGGGAATGACGATGCATGAATGAAGGATTTTGGATGGTTATATTTGTGGTTCAATTCAGAATAAATATCCAAAGGAAGTGTGAATCATAATTCTAAGATGGCTGAGAATGCCCGCTTTTCAACTATCAGAACCGAACACGTGGATTGCACAAAGTCGATGCCTCCAAACTTCTAACAGAATCTTCCTCAAAAAATTCAAAATTAAAGATCATGATGCACAAACTTATGAAGCATTTGGATGTCATAACCATTCAACAATGTGAGAGGTTTGTCATTATCTTATAATTGATCAGCAAATGAGATAGGCGATTGTCGATGACATATAGTGATACAGGACCACAAAGGTCTACAAAGTAGCTGTCGATATTGTGGAGAATATAACAACGTCTACACATGCAATCAAATTACAAATCAGACATAATTCATCATAGATGAACTTAATTAATTGTAGATATTGATTGAGAGGTTTTTCATTCTGAATTGTAGTATAAAGTTAAATTTTGAGAGCCATAACATGAGAGGTTTAATTACTTGCATTAAACCAACAAGATTATTTCATTCATCGATGAATGTGGAAGCAGATGTTGAAAAGTACTTGCATAGGCGAAGAGAGCTTAAAATGGATGTCGGTAAGAAATAAATTGATCTTCAACGAATCCATTGCACACAAACTGGATTTATCAGGTCAGACTTACTTTCATACATCAAATACTTACGCGGCGCACTAGCACTGGAGCAAGAAGAAATCTTTAAGATCATATCCATTGAGGTAGCCTCATAAAACCGTGTGGTTTTATTTGTAATATTCATTTATCATTTGACACATGTATTGTTAGTTTTTGAGATTAAAAATTGTTTATTTGTGGATAAAAATTATGACTATTTTAGTTAAATATCACCCTGTATTTAGTAGCAGTAAGCTAACTTTGCTGAACGAGATAAAGATCCATCAATAATGGATTATAAATCAACTTGAAAATCTTTAATTCATGAGAATCATCAATTTTATGCTTTATTTGATAGAATTATGTCCATATAGAGAAATGTTAATCATTAAAATAATTAGTTTTAATTAAGAATAAATGTTTGAAAATTTGAAAATAAATAATTTAAATTAAAGCTAGTATAAAATTGGAACAAATTTAGAATTAATTTCTATAAAAAATGGATCACTTTATTTCCGGCGCCGATCATGAACCGGAAACCGAATTGCATGTGATTTATATGTGTCCAGAGTCATTATTGGGTGGACATGATCCATCATGTAGATTATAAACCAATCATTGAAGAGATGTTATGTAACAGTTTGATCACTTTTTTCTTAACTAATGAACATTGATCATGTTTTAATTAACTTTTCAACGTGATATATGACAGACAGTTGTATAATTTTCAAGGTGAAGGTGAGGGAGTAAGCCGAACACCCAAAAATCTTCATGATGAAAGGTCAATAGCGCGCTGATGTTTAAGATGGAAGGGAGGTGAGATTAGAAGCTTGACATAAAAATAAATGGAATTGGAACAACAACCCGAATTTAATGTGATTCATTCATCATGATTACGGCAAGGTAGGATCAATATGAGGATACGGATCCGGTGCTGGCACAAAACGTGTAAAATGCTGGGAAGGGCTCTGATGCATGACTATGCTGGTAGATTTCAATGTTGCTGCTCCTTTTTTCTTCTTTTTTTTCCTTCGATGTTTTAATCATATCGTGCGAAGTGGGAGTAGTATTTTGGCACAAGCTTGAATATGGATTCAATAGAGCGCAGCAATTTATTGCGAGGTAAAATGACACAGTTTTATTAAAAACTTCGTCATTTTACAGATGAGATAAATGTTCAATTGTTGAGATTGGGTGGAGACTTGCCTAGAATTTGGAAATGGCAGGACTTAAAGGAAGAGACGACCGAGTATCTTAAAAAACATGTCTATGATCTTTGACTTAATTGTGGGTTATTGATGGGGATGAGTTCCATGAAGCTCGCTTCGTCGGAGTGTCTCATTAAATCATGCATGTATCCCAACAGGTGCAGCCATATTACCATTTTGACAAACACTCCATTTCAAAGAGGGGAACCAATACAAGGTAAAATCGAAAAAAAAACACAAAAGAATTAACTACTTCAAATTCATTCACTGTATGAGTTTCTTCTCAGGTCCTGTCTCCCAAATGAGGTATACCTTACCAACAAAGTAGCCGTGTCATTTGTTTTCCTTCACAATTGAAGGCCATGATTCATTCCTTGAACAGTTCACTTACAAATGGGACATCACACAAATTGGATATAAACTACCGGCCCTCTTGAGTCACCAAAATACCAAACTGCTGCCGATTAGGTGTGGCTGGACCTTCATGATATGCTACTACAATAAGGTGCTTCCAAATGGGTTGCTGGCTTGTGGTTGAACATGATTGACATAAAATGGATCATTTGCATGTGGATGTACAGGGTTGGCCGAGAACGGATCGCTTACTTGAGGCTGGAAGGCTGTGAAACTGGCATCGCCGAATGGATTTGAAGGGGCCATAACTGAGGCTTGTGGCTGTGAGTAGGCAGGCTGGTAGGGGCCAAATGGGTTAGGCTGCTGCATTTGGGGCATTGCATCCATCTGATCTGTTGTTGGCCGCGCCGTGTAGTTTGATGATGTAAATGGGTCATGTACCTCAAAGGGGTTCGGAGCTGGTGCTCCATAAACAGGCTGCATGGAGGCTCTGTATGCCCCCTCTTCATATAAACTGTCGAGCGTCAGAGTGTCCAATCCACCAGCCTGAAATTGACAAAATGCACACAGTCAGCAACGGATAGTCATATGAAGCCTGATTAGTGTGAAATAGTTTCACACTTATTTGCCAAGATCCAAGAATTAGAAGTTTTTTACCAGCTGCCTTTCAGTAGCTGCAGAAATATTGCTACTTGGAGTGGCAACAAGGGCAAGTTCCCATCCAGTGGGATCAAATATATTTGTTTGAGCAGAATGTGATTCAGAATTACCATCTACATATACGAGAACATAAAACACAATCAGTCATCATATTTCACCGAGACGAGTATGACACAAGAAAATAATAACAGACATTACCGCTGGGTATTATGGCCAATGCCAGGGCATTGCTATCCTCAATTGCAGATGCACTAGGCATGTCAACATTTAAACCCTGTAATAGAAGATATTAAGGCATCAAATAAAGTGACAATGGGTATCATGAGAAAAATTCAGTGCATGTGCATGGCTAGAAATTCACCAGTAGATCCCCATCATCAAAATGGGCTGTAGGCTGAGGAGTGGGAGGGGGAACATCCTCGCCGTTGGTGACTGGAACAATATCTAGAGAAGGGTTAGTCTCATTCTCATTTACCTCATTAGGTAGCTGCACATCTTCTGATGAAGAAGCAGCCTCTTCAGGTTTGTATGTCAGCATAAGCCTCTCAGGAAATTCCTGTGAAATTATAAAAACATCAATATATAACGGATCTAAATGGCTGAAATCATCTGACAAGCAATAATGTGCTTAATCAACTATAGAAGACTAACCAGTATCTCCCGAGGAACAGGAACTACTCTTGGTGCCTCCCTTATGTACTCTTCCATGGTAGCAAGAAATGACTGTGGAGGCTGCAGATGATGAATAGAGATGGAATCAGTGAATTGCACAACATAGCCAGTTATCCACACATGAGTATTTTAAGCTCTCACTGGCTACAGCTCATTACCTCCCGCAGTACTGGAAACTGAAAATTCCTAGCGAGTTCTAGTCCTTTGCAGACTTCATAAAAATCAGAGAGGCTGCCCGCCTGATATAAGAAAACAAAAATTATTAATTTAATTTCCTTAAGATAGTACTACACTACACAAAGCTAGTAAATATGCTTCAACGTGTTGAACAGTCGGAGCAAAATGACAAACCTGCTGGCCAGCTCTTTTATAAATGTCGAGGGCTTTCATCGCTTCATGTCTAGGCATCTCAAAGAACTACAAAGAATAAAAAGAGAAATAAGACTATAAGAAAAATGAGGGAAAACGTCCAGGCGGATCACATTCAGTAAATGAGTTACCTTGTCAACAAGATTAATTATACCATCATTAACGGCGCAGTAGATTTTGAAACTCTCTTTTAAAACCTGAAAAAGGAATATTGTAGATATAAGCTGCGCATAATTCATTCAAAACAAATAATAAGAAAGACTCATCTATATTTTGCTAACAGTTCAAAGTAAAGGCTAGGGGCAAATTTGTCTTTATCCTTTTTAACAGCAAGGTAGAAAACTGCTCTATAGCCAAGAATTACCAAATCAAATTCAAACACAAAAAAGAGCACGCGAATAAAACATACCAACGCAAGCGCATACTGTATGACATAATTTCCAACGGCTGCTCCTTCAGGCTGTCAACAAATCAACAAACCCAATCTTTAATAACTTATCGTGATATCCATGAGTAGACATCTCTAAAGTGCATCTTGGAAATGCGAATTAAATAAATAACGGCAATCATAACAAAGTATAGAATCGTTTAATTACTGAGTGCCACATAATGGTAAAATAATTTGAATTAAGTTATGAGCCCAGTCAATTTTCTAATAAGCATCAAGGCCAATAGACTGAGCATATAAATGGAGAACATAATATGTTTACTAGATACAGTTTGGTAGATTTCAGGTAGGCGCATGAGTATGTCATGAGGCTAGTCTATATTAAATAAATTATCAGGCTCTCAAGGTAGTTTAGGTAACTAAAGATGCAGCTTAGCTCACAGCAAACGCATGACGGATTTTTGTCAGCAACTGCAAGTGTTAGAATGGTACCCGACATCCAATAAGACGATGTAAGAGCTGCTGCAGAGCAGGTAATTGCTCCAACAATTCATCGGCATCCAGATCCCTCGTCCTGCTGTATCCCTGCCCATAGGAACCGAGCATCTCATATTTAACATAAGAGAACAGCCACATAATTGCTCTCTGAGTACCGGTGGTTTTCCCTGATCACAGAAGAGAATACCTTTTCCTGGCCTTGACCAGACCTTGGAAGACGCTCTGATTCAATATCATATTTGAGAACCCTAAAGCACTCAAGTCTTTCCTCCAAAAACAGTCCATATGTGCGCACCCAGGCAGAGCAATCCCAAGCTGAAAACAATCACGTGAAGTGTACTTATATATTGAAGCAAGCATTTGCCTACCACTACCATCTACAAATGCATAATTTCTGAAATGTCAAGACTAACCTATTGGACTTGAGTCATCCTTAAAATTAGAAAGCTGCAGTATACGCCCCTTTTGAGCAAAGTTTAAAAGTTCCTCCCTGAATGTAGGATCACCTTCTCTCAATGCTCGGTGGAGGACAATGAGTGTCTTAAGTGCCACCTGTCAACGAGGCATATATAGCATGAGTAGATACTATCTTCATGAAAGCATATTTTACTAAAATTATGATGCATTATACACTTTCAGAAAGCCTAGAAATGCTAGCAAATTTACATTCAGAAGCCAGCATACTTTGGCTCCTCAAATAAACAACATGTCTACTCAAAGTGAAAATATGTAATGGAAGAGCGCATGACAAATCTACAAAAGATCATGTCGAAAATAATCTTACCGTCCAATTACGAGTCTTAGTCAGTCTTCGGGACAGTGCGTGAATGCAGTATGCAACATCCGCCCTCGGCCTAACTGCAGTGGTGGCAAGGATAATTTCTGCACAAAATCAAACCCCAAATTCAACAACAGATTCCAAAAAAAAAAGTCATAAAAAGAAGTGATCACGAAGAAATTGGAGAAACGAAAAATCAACAACAATTAACACACTTCTCAGATGCCTCTCCTTGGGCGGGCACACCACATGATTGGTGGCCTTCACAATCGCCACATCCAAATCCTGATCACCACCCACAAAATCCAAATCAGAAACCCTAATTCCACCATCGAACAAACAATTGAAAAATTTAAATCCAAAGGCATATTTACGGCGTAATCGCTGTTGACATGGGCGAGGCCGACTGTAGTAGAGTCCTTCAGAGCGCCGTAGGCCTTCCGAAAGGTCTGAAGCGTCGCCATCAGTTAATTAAAGTTAACACCAGAGAGAGCAGCCGCTTCCGTTTCACTCCTCCGACTCCGAACCAGGCGGGACAGTAAATCGATGAAGAAGACGGTGAAGGCGGCGGCCGGGATCGACGCGTGGCGGTGGTGCAGCGAAACTGAGTCTGTGGCTGTTTGCACAGAGAGCGATGATATCTCGGGAGCGCTGATCTAGGAGGACGCGGCGATTGATTGATTAGAAAAAGTGGTGGATGAGCAAGGAATGAAATTCGTTTAACTGATAAACAAAAAAAATCTTAATTCATGATTTTCTTTTTCTCAATTTATGATGTCACATTTTAAATTCAATTTTTATTTATATTTTAAATAGTGTTTTATATACATAAGAAATTCTCATTCTTTGAATATAAAAAACATTATTCAGAATTTAAAAGATTCTTGTTTTTTTCAATGCATATTACATTAATAAGTCTATATTCAAATTATCAATATGATGTTCGTACGACGCTCATGCGGTTTGGTTCGGTTCGGTTCGGTCAGTCCAGTTCAATTCGATTTGGTTTCAAATTTTTTAAAAAATGTTCGGTTTACAGCTTCATATTTTAACAATGGATGATTAATAATTTGGTTCGATTTTAATTTTTCTCGAACCGACCCGTCGGGACGACGGGTGCCTTTAATCGTTCGGTTTACAGTTTCATATAGGGATGACTAATAATTTGGTTCAATTTTTAATTTTTTTCGAACCGAACCGTCGAGACGAAGGGTGCTTTACTCATTTTCTATATTATTTTCTTTAATTATTATAACCAATCCCTTCATGCTGATATTGAATAAATTATGAATATATTAATACTAGCAGTTGAACATAGTTAATGGATTAATATTTTTTTAATTTAATAAAAGATAAAATTGATAGATTATTATTTGTGTGTAATGATTTTTTTATTAATTGTGACAATGAAATCATTAATATTTAAAATTTTAAAATAATTATTGATATTAAATATGAAATTAAAAATTAAAAATAAAAATTGATAAATAAATTCAGCAAAATAACAAATAAAAATAAAGAAAATATAAATTTATGAAATTATAAAACATATTACGAAATTTAAGAGAAGAGCGACCAGCTGCCAACTAGCATACAATAAATAAAGTGAGTAGATGAAAATGAATGAATTGTTTTTCTAGTTAGGATGATGAAAAGAGTTGCTTTTTGTGTAGCATTTGGTTGAGGTGGCCCCTTTGCTTTGCAATATCCATCATAATGGTTTTGTTTTGAACAAAATTTACATATGGTCGGTCCTACTTCCTCCACCATACAATCCTTGGTAGCCTACAGCATCTTATTTCCTTTTTTTTTTCTAGGAGAAGTTGAAATAATTTTTAAATAAGGGTAGGTGGAAGTGGTTGATAAGAGGAAAAAAGTTTTTATGATTTACGAGCAAATACAAAGATGCTTAATTTTCCAAAAAATAAAAAATAGAGATGAGTTTCAGAGTAGCAAAGGGATACAATGCCATCATGGGGTAAGGTAATAAAGTGGGTGAGAGGTGATTTCTGACAATTTCCAGTTTAGAGTTCGAATCCTGATGATTGGATTGTGTGCGTTATAATCTATATTAATAAGTTTTTTTTTTTTAAAAAAAAAGCAAAGCAAAGGGATACAATAGGAAAAAAAATTACAATAGATAGTATGAGTTTCAAAAGAAAACAAAATTATAAAAACGAAATATGATTTGATTGAAGATGTTTGATGCATACAATATATTTATGTTATTTTTAATGTTAAATGAAATTGATTCAGATCTGATTGATTCAAATGTCAGATTAATCATAGTTTATAAATTACAATTCATAGTAAAAACAAAAATTAATTCACGGAACACTTAATATTACAAAAGAACCCCCTCTTATAAGAGCTCAACAAAAAAACAAAAAAAAAACGACACCTTAACATGTTTAAGGATAATTTTGTTGAGTTTAGAATGACTAACTTCATGTAAGCTCCATTGATCAAGACACCAACATGGCAACATGAATATGAAAATAGTGTGTCTGAATTACATAATAGTTTTATGAGAAAAAAGAATAAAATAAATTAAAAACAATGACAAAGTTCCCGGCATAGGAGCAGACCTAAATTAAAATAAAAACCAAAATTTAATTACAAAATAAGTTGGATAACTAGAACATTATAACCTGGTCAGACTTGGAATCAACAAGGGTATGTAATCTGTACGTCTGTCAAAATTATAGAACAGCAAAATAGGACCGGAACTCTTGTTTGAATTTCCAGTCTTCAATTGACCGGTCTTGCCGGCGACTCCCAACTACTGAGCCATCGCTTTGCTTTATATACTGATCAAGTAAGTACATACACACATATATTTATGGGTATTGTTCAACATTTTACAGGATAGATTTTGCATGCGGTAAATAATGAACAAGTATATATACTGTGACCGTAAAGTCTTCATGAGAGTAGGTCATCGAGGTAGGGAGTGCTGAGAGGCAATGGAATGATCCCAGAAGCTACAAGCAACAAGAAGGCCATTGGGATGATCATCGAGAACATAACTGTCAATATTCGCTTACCTGTATTGTATATGAGTAGGAGATTTTATCAGCAATATCGATTCAGCACATGAATGAAAATAAAATCCGAGTGTCACCCTGACATATACTATTAGTAATTCTAATCACACAATGATGAAAGCATAACGGCACATGCAGACAGCACGAAGGGAAAAAAATAATAATAGTTGCCGGTTAAACTCCAGATTAGCCAAAGGAGTAAAGGCCTGGAATACCTGTCATAGACATTTCACCAATTAAAAATAAAAGAAACTAGCAAGAAAGTCATATCCTCGAGGCATAATGGCCCATTCAAACCAGCCTCTGCAACTGCAACTGCAACCTTTTATATAATGTGGTAGTTCAAATTTGCATAAAAGTCTCAATCACTGACTTTTCATACGAAAACGCGTAGCTGAACCAGGTGCATCTTCAAGCCGATTACATAATGAAAATAATGATTTCTCAGAGCTAATCCCATCAATTTCACCCCAAACAAATCATAAGATTTTTCAATTTTAGTGCACCCGGCAGATCTTTGAAGTCATACGGACAACAGAAGTTGGCTACCCCAGGATACTCTTAATAAGATCTATTTCTGCTAGTCCACATTTTTTTTTTCACTCTGAAGATTTGTCTTCCAAGCTATGGTGATTGTTATGTAGGACCTTAAACTGTGAGTATCCAACATTAGAAACAACAGTCAAGCCTCTCAATGACTCACTGAACAACGCACTTACATAAAAGTTCTACATCCCTGTCCCTGCTCTCAGTGCATAGCATTCCAGTTGACCATGGTTGCGTAGCTAAATAAATTTAACTCTAAATCACATTTCACTGCAAGATGACCTTCTATGAAGGAAACTGATCACTCAAATCAGTATATCACGTCCAGTGGCGGATCAGAAAATTATAAATCAAGGGTGCGGAAAAAAAAAGCGTCATTTTAGCTACTATGCGGCCCAAGCCTCAGTTCAGTACCTTCAGCCGGTTGCGGATAGACGAGGGAGAGTTAAAAGATAAAATTAGGTTGGCTCTTGACTGAGTTAAAAGATCTGGGGCTAGTGTCCACAGGCTTCTGCAATCTATGTCTCATCTTATCAAAGACCCCTCAAATTAAACTTTGGCACGACAATAATCGAATCATACACGGAATTTAGAATCAAAATTCAGTAAACCCAGTTCAGTAAAATGCTGGTCAATCAAGGAGAGAGCAGAATCAGCTTACCAGAAGAGCGAGCAGCATTCTCAGTTCCATCAGCAATCCACTCTCCCGTCTCCCGAAGCTTCTTCTGCACCTCGCTATCATCCTCCCTCATAGCATCCAGCAGCAGCGAATCAAACATGGTCTTGTTCTCTTCCTTCTCACTGTAAACAACAGCATTTTCCATCCCCTCAGAAAAACAAAACATTTCCCATTCAACCACTGAAAACGACATCCACGCCACGGCAGTCCATCACCGTCACACACCTTAAATTCCGATCCTTGAATTTCCCTGCTCCAATCGCTCTCTCAATCTCCATCAGCGACGGCTTCCGCTGCTGCTTAGCAGGTGGCGCGGGCGTCCTTCTCCTGCTCGTCGGCGCTTTCGGTGAACTGTTTGGGAGACGAACAGATGGCAGGCGGTCCTGAGGCGGCGACGCACCGTCCGAATCTGCTCGGAGAGCAGATGCGATCACCAGAGCTCTCGTCAGTGAGCCGCAGCAACTCATCACTCTGTGCTCTCCCTCTTCTTCTCATCGAGGCTTTATCCTTTCAAAATTCACATATTTTATTATTTGAAAAATATCTCATTTTGGACTTATTATCATATTAAACAAATTTTTCACACAATCATTTTTTTCACAAGAGGTAAAATAAATAGAAAAAAATACATACGCTATCCAACATCAAGGGACTACAAGACTCTTTTGTCTTTACAACTTGACCATGGTGGACATACAATCATATTAATTAATCATCGATGTAATCACACTAATTTTATTATAAAACACTATTAGGTTTTAGTTGATTAATTCCCAATAAATAAATAATTATAGCGTAGTGGTGGAAGATTACCAGTTTGAAACATAGTGGAGTCATTTTTATGTTACTTCAAATAATTATTTGTCTTTAAGGACTATTAAATAATCATTAATGATAAATCAACGAGCAAAGGTATCCGTCGACTCGACGGTTCTGTTCGAAAAAAAATTAAAAACTGAACCAAATTATTAGTCATCTCTTTTTAAAATATGAAACTGTAATCAAACCAATAACATTTCAAACCGGAGCAAAACGATCCGTTTCAAACCGAATGATTTTTTTAAAAATTTGAAACCGAACCGAACCGCCCGACAGCGTCGTACGGACGGACGGACGGACGGACGGACACTCTATTCTTTTATAGTATTAGATTAGAAATTAGTATTTTCAACTCTCGAACGGATAAATCTGGTCGAATTTTATTAACTGTGGACACAATTCCTAATTTTTGTAAATTTTTAGATTAAATTAATTACCAAATATCTGAACTAAATAATTCATTATATTTTGTGTGATTGTTTGTTTATACTACTTTATTCTAAACATTTAGATATAAAAAATTTGCATAATTAGAAATTTTTGTCAAACAATAGTAATAATATATTAAATATAACACTAAATCTAGTGCTCTCTACATTTAAAATAAAATAATACATAATTAAACATAAAATATAATAAATATAGCTCAACTCAAATTGAGATCTCCAAATTATTGTCAAATATTTTCAATTAATCTACTCGAAGCCGATGATTCCGAAGAATGTGTCTATGTACTGGATGTATTTATTTATGAAATTGGGAAAAATACCCTTAAATTAGATTTACCGAAAGTTTTTCTTCATCAATATAATTCATACAAGTTCCTGCTTTTAGCTTGGATGATGTATTATATAATATGATACAGACATACATTATATCATATAAATAATTTTTTTCAACATCATACATGATCACATATAATAGCGCAATGAGAATATAGTACGTCAAAAGTACGTTCAACATTTTTTCTTGCCGATTCATGCTTCTCTTTGAATTTTTTTCTTTTTGAATCCTTCGGATGATAATTTGTTTTTAACAAACGTGCTACATTTAAGATATATGCTATCAATAGATAATAACATTTTGTGTGTGTTGAAATATTTATCTTACATTGAACTGTAGGAGTTACACCTCTTACGACTCATTCAACAATGTTAATTGATTGAGTATATTTATTGAATTGAAGCCACTTCTTCATATATAATTGTGGGAATCTCATAACCACTTCCATTGAATTACCCTTTCCATATCACTAGACAATTTCTTAATTGCAAGTCCAAATTGTCTCACACTAAATGCATTCTTTAACCGCGGCTTGCTTTAGAAAACCACACTTTCATTATGTGATTTTAGTATTCAATAAAATCATCGGTAGATTTGCCGTTATAATAAATAAAATCGCGGTTTGCTAACTCGTCTTTCTAGTCAACACTAACACGGACACACTGCTAAATTGTTGTGTTAAAATGTGGTTTTGTTAAATAAAATTAATGTTTTTAACTAAAGTTTTACTCGAGTAGGATACAACTAAAATTAACATTAATGGTACGATTGTAAGCAAAAAAATTTAATAAAGGTACTGTTTACAAAATAAAAATTAAACACACTTAAGGTTGACCCATTATCATGTGTGAATAGGACCACATTTCATAAACGTACTAATAGACTAAAATTTAAAAACTATTAAAAACTTAATCTAGTAATATTGTCTGATTTAAAAACTGGTAAAAAAAATCTGAATTACCATAGTTTTCTCAAATACGGTCCAAACTATTTGAATGGTTGAAAATGGCATAATAAAAAAATAATAGACTCATTTTCTAAAATGAAATTTATGTTTTCACTTATAAACTAATATCATTATATTAAATAGACATGCACATAAAAATACATCATTTTGTCATCAAATTAAGTAATATTATTTTCGTTCACATAAATATAAAGACGCCTACCCTAAACTTTAACAAAGTTAATAAAATCAATTTTTTAATGTATCAAATATATTGAGTTTACACAATATTCTAAATTAATCTGAATATTTTTATTGCACCATTTTCGACATTATCAACACTAATTAAAGAATCGATGATAGTTCAAAACTTCTATTAATATTTTTTCCCAAAAACAAAAAAGCAAAGTTGATGGTGTAAGAGTAAGACTGTGTCGAGTGAACTGGAAATTTTTAGAATTGATGGAAATGCTAAACGTTTTGAAAGTGAATTTGAAGTGCATCTTCATGTACTTTGTGTTTAACATGAAACTACGTAATATTTCGAGTGAAGCAGTTCCAAAAACACAAATGGGTCTCCACTAAATATGTACACACTTCAAAATCTTTATGGTATTTATTTGCATAAGCAAAAAGAGATTCTCTTTAAAAGCAATCGATAAAATAAATATAAAAAAATGGACACACTTACGTGGACATAAAACACACACGTCGCAAATCATTATTTTCATCATTAGATGTTCGCCCCAATACGAAGAATATCTCCATTGAAGCTTCATGAAAAAGGTTTTGGCACGAAGCTTCCTCTGACATGAATTTCTGTGCAATCTAATACGAATAGAGCTTGAACTCGATACATGATGAAACTATCCCACTTTTTTTGGGATAAATTGATAATAAATAAAAAATAAATTACTCTATTAAGTTGCTGAGTGACCTGTTTACGTATGCCGATTTTTTTAGATGATGCCACGTTGAAACGATATTTTAAATTTATTTATTACTAATTTATCCAAATTAATTAATTGATACGGACTAGTGCAAGAAATGAAAATAATTTTGTCTTCACGTATATGGATAAAAATCTATTGTGTTAAGAATAACCTCTTTACCTTTATTCCTATTGTCATTTATTTTCTGCATGTCGTTGCGTATAACTTAGGTTAAAGAATTATTCTTCTTGCAGTTTCTTTTCTTCTTTTGAAATGGATATAAATAAAGAGAGCTCATAACAATAAAATAACAAAACAAAACAATAAGATCTCGTGGGTTAATTTACTCGATTAAGATATATGGCGTCCAAGTCCAAGCAGAAGACGGCTGGTGAATCATCTGCTGCAGGAAAACAAGCTAAAACCAGCCCAAATGATATGGAAAGAGGTGGTTCACAGACAGTATACGATCCAGACTAAGCTGCTTGGGCTTGCTGTTTCATCACATAATAACAAATCAAAGTTGACAATTTATATTTTTATATATATATTTTTTTTGAATAGGGACGATCAGTAAAGATGACGCAGTTACAGAGCAACTATATGCATCAGCATACTCGGGGCACTGGACCAAGCAAGCCGACAAGTTCTACCTAGAAATCCCCGAAACGCAGAGGATGAATGATGACCTCAAGCTGAAGCAGCTGGTCGCTCTCAATCTGGCCGCCATGGTGTCAAAATGGAACTTCATACCGCGAATGCTGGGACGAATGAGCGCAGCGCTGTGCTCACCCATCTCAGGGCCCGTGATGTGAGACGGGTCAGACGCGAGGTGAATGAGTACCTCAAAAGAAAAACCGATGAGGACTACTCGGACCGCAAAATTTGTCTGGATGGGTCACCGGAGTCACTCCTGCTGGCTGCTGCCACTTTGGGTCTGTTTGAAGTCACCCGATGGCTTGCCGGCTATATTCACATCAGAAATCCAGCTCGCTCCGGACCTCTCTTGTATCAGATTGTTGATGCTGGATTTTATGGTAATCCTATCTACCTAACACACTCTTTCTACAATTTATTTTTAGCTGATACATCACTTGAGATTCGAATTTGTGACGTGGGGATTTGATATAAATCAACTCTCACCTCTCACATAAAGTGTTACTGACTAACTTTTTGGTGGGTTAGATATCGCATACATACTGTGCAAGCGCTACCCAGAACTATCAACAGCGCCATTAGTCATTCTCGGTAGAATGAAAATAGAGGGTCAGTCTGATGATTCGGCCGACGAGGTCTCAGATGAAAGTCCCATTATAGCAGGTTCAGGGTCTCCATTTACCATGCTGCAGCTGTTGGCCAAATATAAATCAGTAGCTTTCAGAAGTTGCGGATATAGGGGAGGAGGTCTTACAATGAGCTTCCTAGCTTGGTGTAAGTGATCATATTGAGATTATATCCCCAACTGAGTGAGAATATCGAACCCGAATGACTTCTGAATTGTGATCTTTATCCCACTTTGGTCCACAGTATTTCATCTCCAGCGGGTGGTGAACGAAAAGCTGGTACACAGTGAAAGACCCAAGTATGGTATTTTGAAAGGTAACTGGCATTCATGGTAACTATATAAAACAAGTTCTCCTTGACTTTATTTGCATCCTGTTTTCTTGTCCTAAAAAATATTAACAAAAGAAATTTGTATGTTTCCGGCAGTCATGCTTCGATTCTTGCTACCACTGCGGATAGTTTCAGAGCAAATAGGTACAATTTTAATCTCATATCGATAATGGGTTGAAGAGAAATTCTTAGATTTTCCCTCTGAAAATTAATGAATGATAAGGATAACAAGGTGTGTCTAATTTTCACCCTCTGAATTGATTCAAGTCCCGGCTTTCAAAAACCACCGAGAACAGGAGGAAAGATACCAATACGCTGAGAAATTACTGGAAATTATCCAAGACCAGATCCTGCGTGCTGGAAAGGAGAAATATCTTGAGGATTTACGTTACACGATCCAGATAGCTGCGGAGCGAGGGATATTTGAGATAGTGAAAATGTGTTTGGACATCTTCCCTTCTTTGATTTGGGACAGAAACTCTTTTCGTCATATCCTGCATGATGCCATAGAATTCCGACATGAAAAGGTATTCAATCTTATTAGAGACAGGCTCCTAGAAGACCAGTTGGAGGTGAATACATTTTGGAAACATTTTCAAGACATCATGATACTGGCAGCACGTCCGCCCTTGCCACATACACTCGAATACATTGCTGGTTCAGCTCTACAAATGCAGAAGGAGCTACACTGGTTTGAGGTTAACAATTATAATATCGAGTCAAAATTTCCTCATTCTGTATTTTTTTTGGGGCCTCACTGGACCACTGAACTTGGGTGCAGGAGGTAGGCAATGTAGCCTATTTCATCAACCATGGGGACGCACACGAAAGTTTTAACGAAGCCCGTTCGTCATTTGTGAAGAACCGTGAGACGTTGGTGAAGGAGGGAGAGGAGTGGATGAAAAACACGGCCGTTTCATGCACGGTCGTGGCAGCATTGGTTGTGACAGTGGTGTACCAAGCGACCTTCCAAATCCCAGGAGGCAGTGATGGGAAAATGAAAGGAATTGCCAACCTCCTGAACCAGTCCAACCCAGACTTATTATTCACCATCTTTGTCGTGTCAGACATAATGAGTTTATTCTTCTCCGCCACGTCCCTCCTCTTGTTTTTGGCCGTACTGACTTCACGGTTCTCACCTAATGATTTCAGCTTCGCTCTGCCAAACAGACTCATACTGGGTCTCACTGCGCTCTTCATTGGGTTGGCGGCTATGATGACATCTTTTACGGCCACGATATTCATTGTGCTTGGCCCCAAGCTGAAGTGGCTCATGTACCTTACACTTGCCGGGGTTTCCTTGCCAGTATCTCTATTTGTATGGTTGCAACTTCCTCTGTTTTTTGCGATGGTGCGTTTTACCTACTTTGGGCGCCCATCCAAGAGTAAGTTTAAAGCCCTGCTCGTTTAAGGAAAATGAGAGAAAAATCAAAATGTGAAGGAAAGTGAAATCGACTCTATGTTTTGTTTAAGAAAAGTTTAGTTAGTTAAATAAAAGTGTTTTGATATTTTTATTTCCACTTTTTTCCGTAGAAATTTCAGTTTATTCGCCATTGTCATGTCCCACCAAATTTCTTTTAACCAAACAGAGCATTAAGTTCATAGAAATCTCAGTTTTTTTGCCATTCATTTCCCTCCGGTTTTCTTATATGTATTATTCCACATCGTCTAAGTTGAGCTCAAGATTGATCCAAATATATAATTGAGCTCCCACACTCATTATCAATTGGTTTTGAGTACTAATTCGACTAATCTACATGGTATCAAAACGAATTTTGGCCGTACTCTTAGAACATGCCCGTGATGCTTAACTAGATCCGCACGAGGTCTCACTTGTCGAGGTTAACAAAGGCCCTCGCAAGTGAGGGGGAGTGTTGAGCACAGTGTTATTATGTCACATCGCCCAAGTTGAGTTCAAGATTGATTCAAATATAGTTGGGCTCTGATGCCGACTGTTTCGTAGGAAGATAGAACAGAGAAAAAGAGGAGGAAGAAAAGGCAGAGGAGAGAGCAAAGAGGAGGCGAAAGATATATCTTAATTCACTGCTCTATTATGATGTAGTTGTTTGTTCATATATAGCTACCAGCCACACAATATGCTCTTTTACTGTTGTAACTACCTGCCAATAATTCCATACAATGCAGTCCCACTCTTTACGCACACTAGCTGTTGTGGTCCCATTTTGTTATGTTATCCATTGCGTGGGTGAGTACTTTGTACTCTCTTTGCGCTGACGTGTACCCCTTCCACCCTGGTCCTTGATGCTTTTCTGTAATGGTATTCCCAGCTTGTTCATGACTGCAACATTGCCTCCCCCTTCGGAATTTTCCGTGTCCTCAAGGTGATAGTTTTTTTCGATATCTTCGGCATCTTCCCAAGTGGCTGTTTCAGGGGATTCGTCACTCCACTGCACTAAGTATTCTTCACGTGGCTTCCCCTTGGTTATGACTTCACGTCGACGCAAAATCTTAATGGGGTAAATGAGAGGTCGTCCATCTATAAATTGGTCCGGCAGGGGAATTGGTTTTTCTGGTGCGTGCCCCTTATGTTGTTTCAATAGTGAAACGTGAAAGACATCATGGATGCGTGCCTCTGGTGGAAGACGCAACTGATAGGCCACCGGTCCAATTCGCCTATTGATCTCGTAAGGTCCGTAGTACCTTTTCGCAAGTTTCGGAGAACAGCGTCTTGATATGGAAGTTTGACGGTATGGTCTTAATTGAATGTATACCCAGTCACCTTCATTGAATGTCTTGTCCAGCCGATGTTTGTTGGCTTGTTGCTGCATGCGTAAGCGGGCCCGTTGAATGTTAGAAGACAGCCTTTGTAGCAACTGATTCCGACCTTGGAGTTGTTCGTCAACTGAAGCCAAACGTGTGTTGCCTTGGATATAACTGGCCATGGTAGAAGGGGGTGCCCAAATGTTGCTTCGAATGGAGTGGTGCGAGTGCTACTGTGCCATGAGGTGTTGTAATGAAGTTCTGCCTATGGGAGATGATCCATCCAATCTTTTTGGTTCTCAGCAACAAAACACCTCAAGTAATCCTCCAAACACCTATTAACCACTTCGGTTTGGCCGTCGGTCTGAGGGTGATAGGCACTACTGGTGGCCAGATTGGTGCCTTGAGCTTTCATTAGCTCTCTCCAAAATACACTAGTGAAGAGGGGGTCTCGGTCAGTCACGATGGACTCCGGCAAGCAATGTAGACGCACATATCCCTTCACAAATTCCTGGGCAACATACTCAGTGCTGTAATTAGGAGGCAGGGGTATAAAATGAGCCCCTTTAGATAGACGGTCAACCACGACGAGGATGGATGTCTATCCATGAGAAAGAGGGAGGTGAGTTATGAAATCCATGGAGATTTCCCGCCATACCTGTGTGGGTATTGCTAGAGGTTGTAGCAGGCCTTGTGGGGCGGTATTCATGGACTTCACCGGCTGACAGACGTGGCAGTGACTGACAAAAACCTTGACATCATTGCGAAGGCCTTGCCAATAAAAGTTGGAAGATAATCGTGCCAGCGTGCGTTGGTATCCTGCATGCCCACCAAGGTTGGTGTTATGATATTCTTGCAGCAAGAGTGTCCTGATGAGGGTGTCCTCCGGAACAAGTAATTTGCCCTTGCATAAGATTAATCCATCCCGCAACATGTAGTTCGGCAATTGATCCGGCTCTTTGAGTAGTTTATCTCGTAGTTGCTGGCCGGTGGATGAGTCTGTCCAATATGCGCGCAGGGCTTGTAAAATCTCCAGAACAGGTCTCGAACATCCTGTTAAGGCTTGATGGCTTCCCTCCCCGACACGAGATAAGGCATCGGCCGGAATATTATGTTTACCAGGGCGATAGAGGATCTCAAATTCATATCCCAAAAGTTTGGCGATCCATTTCTGCTGCTCCGGAGTATGGATAGTTTGGGTCAATAATGTCTTAAGCGGCTGATGATCGGTAAGTATAACGAACGGGTGTCCCAACAGATATTGCCTCCATTTGTTTACTGCAGTCACCACAGCGTAGAACTCTCGATTATAAGCTGATGAAGCTTGCAATGTCTTTGTTAGCTGTTGGCTAAAGTAGGCAATGGGGCGTTCGTCCTGGGATAAAACTGCCCCGATCCCAACCCCAGAAGCATCTGTCTGGACAGTGAAGAGTTTGTTGAAGTCAGGTAAGGCCAATACCGGTGTTGTAGTGAGGGCTGCTTTGAGAGAGTCGAAGGATCTAGCCGCGTCTTCGGACCATACAAAGGCATCCTTTCTAAGTAACTGAGTTAAAGGGGCTGCTGTGTTGGCATAGTGAGCCACAAAGCGCCTATAATATCCTGCAAGGCCAAGAAATCCACGCAGCTGCCGGACTGTCTTCGACGTAGTCCAATTACGAATACTTGTGATTTTTGCTGGATCAACTTGGACTCCGACAGCTGAGATTATGTGTCCCAAATATGAAATTGAATTCCTGGCAATATCACACTTAGAGGCCTTACAAAAGAAGAAATTAGTGGCCAGGATGTGTAACACAGTGCGTAAAAGTTGCATATGAGAGGGCCATGTAGAGCTGTAAATGAGTATATCATCAAAAAATACCAGTACTCCCTTACGCAGATGTGGTCTGAAGATGTTGTTCATCTCGGCCTGAAATGTCGCCGGAGCGTTTGTTAACCCAAACGGCATGACAGTGAACTCAGAGTGGCCATCATGAGTTCGGAAGGCAGTTTTGTAGATGTCGTCGGGATGGACTCTAATCTGGTGGTATCTAGCTCGGAGGTCTAGTTTGGTGAATAGAGTGGCGCCGTATAGTTCATCTAGAAGCTCGTCCACCGTAGGTATGGGATACTGATCACGTACCGTGAGATTGTTCAGAGCTCGATAGTCCACACAGAATCGCCAAGAGCCATCTTTCTTTCGCACCAACAGCACCGGAGAGGAAAAGGGGCTTGTGCTGGGGCGAATAATTCCATCAGCAATCATCTCTTGGACTAGACACTCAATTTCCCCTTTTTGAAAGTGGGGATAGCGATAGGGACGTACATTCACTGGACCAGCTGCCATTGTTAATGGAATCCGATGATCAGAGTTTCGCTGTGGAGGGAGTCCTTTCGGCGCAGTAAAGACCTGCTCATATTGTGCGAGCAGGTGCGTGAGCTCTGTAGACTGGTTTATTGTGAGATTTTCTGGTGCGGCTAGCGATGGGATGGCTGCTACATGTTCTCCAGTGTCAGTCGGAAACCAGTCGGTTTGTAGCTGGAAGAAGGAGCCAATTGCTCGCTGTCGAGTCGCCCGCTTGAATTGATTCAAGGTCATGTGTGCTAGTTGTTCTGCCGGTTTGAGTCCATGGAGAGTGATTGGGCTTCCCTTATGGTGAAATTGGATCCAAAGTTCGCTGAAACAGAAGAGAGCGGGCCCAATTTTACTCAACCAGCTTGCTCCTAGAACAACGTCAACACCGTAAATGGGTAGCAGATATAGATCGACGATCAATTCGACTCCGGAAAAGGTGAACGGCACGTCGCGGCATACTCCGTCACACTGAAGTTCATCGCCATTACCAATGGTCACGCTAAGGTGCTGCGACTTTTCAACTGGAAGCCCTAAATGTTTAGCGAGTTCTCCTCGAATGAAATTGTGGGTAGACCCACTGTCTACCAGTACGGTGACTGCCCGGCCCCGGATGCTGGCAGCCAATCTTAAGGTGCTGGGGTTTATTTGGCCTCTGAGAGCATGGAAGGTAATGTTGGGTGTTTCTTCGTCAAGCTGCCCGGCCGTATTGTGACCCTGGTCGAGGTAGGGTTCCTGACCCGCGACTGTAGCTTCATCTACAGGAAAGTTTTCAGAACCCTCAATTACATCCTCAATCAGCACCAGGCATTGGAATTGGGGTCGACAATTGTGTGTTGCTGTGAATTTTTCATTACAATTGTAACATAAGCCCTTCTCTCTTCGTGCAGCCATCTCCGCACGGGTGAGATGACGGAAAGGTAGGGATGGTTTTGGGGGTGGTTTGGGCCAAGGTGTGGTTACTGGAGGGGTATAATTTGGTGCAGAAGTGGGTTGATGTCGGATGTATGTGTTTGGGGTGTGAAGGAGGTATTTTGTATTTTGGCCACGGTTGTGGGTTTTGGTGTCAGCTAGGGTTTTATCTTCAACAATCCGAGCCATTGACATGGCTTGGTGAAGGTTTAATGGTCGTAGCAATGAGAGTTCTCGCCTGATTTCAGGTTTGAGTGCCGCCAAAAATTTCTTGAAGAGATTGTCTGAGGATAGGCTGGATGTGTGCGTTGATAATGATTCAAACTCGACGATGAGTGCGGTCACCGTGCTTGTTTGGGTTAAACGGTTTAACTCGACCTCTGCTTCCCAGTATTCAGACGGTCCAAAGCGCTGCTTAAGCTCACGGGAGAGTTGTTCCCAGTTGCGAAGCTGATTGGTGGAATACATGAATCGATACCAATGTAATGCTGGTCCGGTAAAATGAAGCGAGGCAAACACAGGTTTGTGGTATTCAGCCACCTGTTGCAGCTCAAAATATCTCTCCGCTTGGAAGAGCCAGCTCTCCACTTCTTCCTCTCCAGAGTAGAATGGTAGATTTAGCTTGGGAAGATTGTTTAGGATTTGGTGTTGTGGATAGGTCGGATGGCTGATGGTGAGTGGGTTTGGCAGTGGAACTAGGCGAGATGGTGAAATGGGTGGTGTGGCCAGAAGAGGTGGTACAGAGCGTGAGAATGACGCATTGTCTTTGGGTTGTTTCTCTGGGTTAGAGGGGAAGGTCCCCTCTGTGTTTTTCTGGCTAAACTGCTGCATCATGTTCATGAAGTGAGCAATCTGCTCCTCATTCCTCGTGTTCTGGGCTTGGAAAAGCTGGTTTTGAGCGTGAAGGTTTGCGATATGCTCTTCGTGCTTACGGTTTTGAGCTTGCATAGAGATTTGTGTAGACTGTTTAAAGTCTGACAGTTGGGCAGCCAATTCTGCAACAGTCGGCATTCTGTACTAGCGCTGCCGTCTCTCAATGAAAGCACCAATGATGCCGACTGTTTCGTAGGAAGATAGAACAGAGAAAAAGGGGAGGAAGAAAAGGCAGAGGAGAGAGCAAAGAGGAGGCGAAAGATATATCTTAATTCACTGCCCTATTATGATGTAGTTGTTTGTTTCATATATAGCTACCAGCCACACAATATACTCTTTTACTGTTGTAACTACCTGCCAATAATTCCATACAATGCAGTCCCACTCTTTACGCACACTAGCTGTTGTGGTCCCATTTTGTTATGTTATCCATTGCGTGGGTGAGTACTTTGTACTCTCTTTGCGCTGACGTGTACCCCTTCCACCCTGGTCCTTGATGCTTTTCTGTAATGGTATTCCCAGCTTGTTCGTGACTACAACAGGCTCCCTCATTCATTGACAATTAATTTTGAATACAGATCCGACTAATCTACAATAACCACTATTAGCAATTTATTAATTTACCAGCTTGGTTCATGTCTTGTGTTGGTTACTGCACCATTGTGATAAGAATAAAGAGTACAAACAAACAAAAAGAAATTTAAACGGGGAAAAAAATGGAATGAGGCCGACCCATTACAAATGCCGTTCTAAAATGCGCTTTCTCACACCGATTTTTTGGGCTGATTCAGTGTTGTGCAATCAATTATTATGAACATTGAAATGACATCGTTTTGAATTCAACAACTTACACGTGTCTCCTTTTTTTTTTTACGAAACAATCGCGAAGAATATCAGTCGATTTTACTACAGTCAAAAATCTCTCAAATACGATCGTCTGCTCTAGTACATTGAATCCTAAAGTTGTCGAAAAATTTGAGGTAGTCTTCTCGAGCATGCCATCCTACAAATCTTATCCGGTTTTTATCATCGCCTTAAGTTGCAAATTATGTTGCTTCAATAGGTAAAAATTCTGATTTTATCATTCATAGTTGAATAAGAAATTTTCTTATCTTCTGTTTCTACTACTTCTTCATGTGTGAAATTTTATTTTGCATAGTTGAATCGAATTTCACTTCGCAGTTTGGTTTTAGACTTGCTCTTTATACTATTTTTTTCGGCTTGCCGTGAATCTATTTCTCCGTATTAATCAGGAAGTTACTCATACTGAAAATAAGTAATTTTTGTGATGCTAATTTTATTTTATCTACTCAAATAGGTATGCCAACATTTTGTGTTGCATGCTGAAGTTCAAATGTGTTAAGCGGACTCAGCTTTGTTTCTTTTAGGACTGAAACGGAGTATATTCCAAAAATGGAGATGGATTTTGATACAGTCGAACATGCTTGAGATTTTTGGACTGAATTTGGAGTGAGAATTGACTTTACTCATCGCAGATTTTATACTCATAAAAGCATAATAGATGAGTTGCCGCAGTGTTCGGATCTAACAAGGAAGAGAAATTTTTCTCAGCTGTGAATATGTGTAGATTTGAGGAAGTTTATAACACCTTTGACCAGTTAAACAAATGAAGTACAGCTGAATATACTTGTCTGCTTCTACATCTATCAAATGATAAATATATAATGTGTTCTCGTTATGGAGATGAATCATGAAAACTAGAATTGAAATCTCATTAGATGGAAGGATATATGACAATGCTCATAATAAAAAAGTTATACAATTCAACAAAAGACATAATTGAATTATGTCAATGCAAAAAAAATTGTAATTTTTATTGACAATTATGTCAATCCTTACTCATACGTGGCGGTGGTGGTGGACATCACTAATAGGAATTCAATACGTGTCACGTTGAAAAGTCAAAAAAATTCAAACAAATGGTAAATCGCCACGTGTCACTTTGATTTTTCAACGCGACAGGTGACGAATGCCTATTGATGGTGTCCACCCAAAAATTTCTCAAAAACATTACTCATACTAACCATGAATTTCAAACCTAAACTGATATGGGAGATCCTAGGCCGTCATAACCTACTTAAATAAGAAGGATTCTTCAGAAGTTTAGTTTTCAGATTTGCTGTGGTCTAATAATGCATAGACATATATAATGAATGAAGCACGGATTCAACCAGAGCAAATCTGCATAGTTTCAACAACAAAGATTAGGAGAAGAGAGAGAAGAAATTTCAATGATTAGCGGGTGGGCTGCTCCCAAAATGATGTTAGTACTTAGTTAGTAGTAGCTCTTCTTCTTCTTCTGCCATGCTTCTTTGATCCAGTTTGAAAAGAATGATTACGACATGGATTGCAACAAATTCACTTGAACCTAAAAAGCGCTCGGTGGTGTTATGCGGTGGCCACAACGTCTGCCGAAAAATCAGCTAGACGAGATTAATTATAAATATATGTTTAAAAATTATTATTTTCATCAAAAATTTAAGTTCTGAACAATTAATCAATTGGACGGAATGTTTCAATACCATCTAACGAATAATCGACGATTAATAGGTCTGGAAAAATAATTTTTAGAGAAAATTCGAGTGAAATGAAAGTTTGAGAAAATGAGAAGAAATTTCTTGTTTAGTTGATGAAACATTGTGAATAGAAAATTAAATAAAAAATAAAAAAGATTTTTTTTTCAATTACAATGTGTTTTAATATTTTCTCAAAAAGTTTAAATAAAAAATAAAAAAGATTTTTTTTTCAATTACAATGTTTTTTAATATTTTCTCAAAAAGTTTTAAACTCTAACAAAATAGGGGGGAAATAGACTGGATTAAGAATTTACCTTCACTCTATTTTCCTCTCCTCCCTACTTTGATCTAGCATGTTTGATTTAGGAAAAATTTGATGGAAAGAAATATTTGAAGAAAATTAATAAATTTCACAGTTTAATTTAGATGAAAAATAGGAGATTAAGAAAATTAAGCGGAATTTTGATAGAAAATGTAATTCTTATTTTTAAACAAATAGTTCAATACAATCCATTAAATTCAATGTATCTGAAAATGGATAACCAGTACTTATACCAAATTCTTTGTATACGATCAGATTTAATGTATTAAGTTTATGAAAGATTGATAATTTCCTTCACATTTTTCATGAAATTTTCATTATGATATTTTACTTATGAAACAAAACAAGTAAAAATTAAATAGAATACTTCAATGATTTCATCTCATTCCCATTTTCTTTAAACTTTTAGGCTGTGTTTGGTTAAGGAAAATTTGTTAGAAAATAAGAAGGAAAATTTGTGAAAATAAAAATGAAAGTTTGTAGAAAATTTAGATGAAAAATAAGAAAGAAAATTAATTCAAAATAAAGAATGTTTTACTAATTTCTCATCATATTTTATCTCAAACCAAATAATAAAAAATAAGATGAATTTCATGAGGGAATTCACTTTCCCTCAAATTTTCTTTTTCACCAAATTTTCCATAAAACAAACACACCCTTAACTCCACCAAATTTTCCTAAAAAACGAACACAGCCTAACCGATCAAAACCCATCACACCATGAAATTAATATGCCTTCAAAATCGGAATAAAAATCAAATAAAATAAAAAGAAGAAAACCCCACTTCTTCAAACATTCCACTTAAAAAATATGAGTTTTTCCGTCAATGTATTTTTTTAATCGCCAGAATTAATTCTCATTTCAAAAAAGTTATTTATTTTGTGGATTTAAATTTGATGATGCTAGATAAGTATCCAGACAACCAAAATAGAATACTTTTGCTACTAATCAGAATGATTTGAAAGAAAACAATATGATTTTGTTATAAACAATATTAATAAATAGGGAAAAGTACAAAATGGAGGTATGTACTATCTCACTTATTTAAAAATCACGGTCATAACTGTTCAATTTTAAAATTCACGGTCCTTATATGTTGCGGGGTTCAATTGTAATTTTAAAAATTTCAATCACACCCAAAAATTATTTATTCAATTTAAACAAACTCCCTCCCATATCAATTTAAAAATGGAAAAGTAAAAAATGAAGATATGTACTTCATCCATTTAAAATTATGCTCATAATTATTCAATTTTAAATTATTATTTTTTACAATTTACCCCAAAAATAAAATAGAAATTTTAAAATAAATTTGAAAATTAAATAATTACGACTATGATTTTTAAATGTATGATAATACATACCTTCATTTGGTACTTTGTCATTTTTAAATTGATTGATGAACTTTCTCATTTCAAAATTGATTGAGAGGGGTTTATTTAAATGGAAATAAATAAATTTTGGGTAGGATTGAGATTTTCAATATTACAATTAAATCCCACAACACAAAAAGACCGTGAATTTTAAAATCAAATAGTTGTGACCGTAATTTTTAAATGAGCAATAGTACGTACCCCATTTTGTAATTTTTCCTAATAAATATTAATTATACAAATGTCAAATCTTAATTAATAAATACATATGTTTTTTTATTACATATGTACTCTGACCCAGTTTACCAAAAAGACCACTGTGGCTGGGAGCAGGGGATAGCATGATAGCATTGTGGGATGAAAACCAATTCACCAAATTGATATAGTTTATCTGAATTAATTCGGTTAGGTTAATTCAGTTAAAAATTAAAAAAATTTGGTTAATTTGGTTTGTTTAATGGAGAAATTTGTGAGTTCGGTTTTACCAAAAAACAATTTATCAAATAAAAAATAATTTTTTACATATAAATATAATGATTTATAAAATATATTTATTTTGTTCGGTTAATTCGGTTAATTGAATATTTAATCGATAATCAAATTATCGATTAATCATATAATTCGATTATCCATGAATACTTTTAAAATTTGATTAATTAGATTTTGTTAACGAATAACAATTCGATTCCATTAATCATCATATGCTCTCCCCGCTAGCTGGGAGTGATCCATGTCTATCAGGGTGGTATTATCGTAATAAAACTAAATTTCAGGATGCAAAAAATGAACAAAATATATTATTACAATAAAAGCGGACTGTGGTCGCACGATTAATATTCAGAAATCGATTTTCTCTCCCTCGTATCTTCATCTCTCTTTCTCACTCTAAATCTCCGGCAGCGATCTATCATGCAAGAAAACCTCACGGCGGCCGAGCTCGAATTCATCCGGCAGGATCTCAATTCCACCACCAAAGGCGATCACGGATGGCAGACAGTGACCTATCCGAAAAAGCAGCGGAAGATCGCGGCGCCCAAGTCCGCCAATTCGGATAAAAGCGGCGCCAACAGAACCCTAGTCGGAGGAGACGAGAGTCTCAATGTATTCCGGTCACTGGAGGAGCAATCGGAGGAAAGGCGGAGGCGAGTTTTGGAGGCGCAAAAGGAGGCGATCGTTACGGCGGCCTCTAATGCAGCGGCTAGATCGAATCGGCGATCGGACAGCGAGGGGGATGAGGATAGCGAGGATGATAATGGGAAGGGAGTGGGGAATGGAGATGTGGAAACAAAGAAGGTGAAGGTTAAGAAGGAGAAGAAGCCTAAGGTTACGGTTGCGGAAGCTGCGGCGAAGATTGATGCGTCAGAGCTTTCGGCTTTCTTGGTCGATGTTACGGTGAGAGGGACTTCAGTTTTGATGATCGGTGGTTACTTGGATTTGTTTCATCGGTGTTTGAATATCTGATTGATTATGTTTTGGATTTTGTTGGCAGGGGTCGTTTGAGAATCAAGATGAGATACAGATGAAGAGATTGGCCGATTACTTTGGTCGTGCATTTGCTGGAGTCAGTTCTGCCCAATTTCCTTGGGTGAAAATGTTTAGGGAGTCTTCCGTAGCTAAGATTGTTGATGTGAGTAAGACTGAATTTTTATTTTCATTTTCACATTTGGGGTATTCTGAATTCGATAATGTACATGTTTCATTTCAAGGGTCCCTTCATGAGATCTGCTTTGGATGTGTTCGTATGATTCAAGTTATGTCACTTTCTGTTTCACAGTCATGTGTCTTGGTAGCATTTCATTGGTCATGGGAATTAGTTTAATGATTGGAGATTCCCTTATTGAAGAATGTTCTAGCTTCGATCTGGTCAACGGTTTATAGATGGAGGTGAAACTTGTAAGTTGACTTAGCTTTTGAGAATCACCTAGAGATTCTTCTGGTGTCATTGCCTTACTGGTGTCATTTATGTGTTTGATTGCATATTTAGACTTGGCTTTCAGCTATTACTTGAAATTTCCTGGCCTTTGTCATCTTATGGTTCTCTCTTTTTAATGTGTTTGTGATGACATCCTTATACAGTTGAGTTTCTACTCAAGTTATCTGTTTATTTGAAGGTGCTCAGCCTCGAGAAGATAAATTTTACCTGATAACATTTTAGATTTTCATTTTATATTACTGAATAGTCACAAGGGGAAGTCAAAGTTTGATGTTTGTGTGTCAAATAGTTAATGTTTCATGGTCCCTGTGGAAGTGACTACAAACAACAAATGGTCATTAATACTCAAAGATTTCCATTATGCAAAATGTGTTGATCATACCTGTAACTGACTGCTGAAATTATAAATAATTGCATCTATCACTTGCTACTCTTCCATGCAGATTCCCCTTAACCAGGTATCAGATGCTGTACAAAAGACAGCTGCCGACTGGATTAATAAACGCAGTCTGGAGGCTTTGAGCTCCTTTGCTTTGTGGTTGTTGGACAGTATACTCGCTGACTTGGCTACCCATCAACCTGCTGCTAAAGGCACCAAGAAGGTTGTCCAGCAGCCATCATCAAAATCTCAGGTAAGTTGAACAGAGGATTACCGTTTGCATCACACATCCATTATCTTATTCTAATGTATGAAGGCTGCGGATTACGAATCTCTGGTTGTTTTGGATGTTTAAACCTTGGTACCAGGTCCTTGCTGCGCATTTTGCCCTTTACTCACGATGGGTTTTTTTGAATTATGGAGTTTGATGGATTCAAAGCATCATCTAACTTGTGATGATGCATTTTCAGTGGTTCTATGCTAATTAATTAAGCAGGATGATCAACTTGGCTAGTAGGTCAATCATTTTTCTTATACGCAAACTTCATTTCTTCAGGCTTCGATTTCGATCCTTCGCTTATAACGGCCAATCGATAACCTAAGAAAACTTCCCATTTAATTTCTCACTGCAGTGTTCACCACACTCCTTTGAGCTACAAATAACTGTAGTTAATAATTAGTAAAGAAAAATTAATCTTTACCTTGCTTGTTTTTACATTCTTTTGATATTATTCTCAGGGTTCATATATTTTTCTATAAGTTCGCATTGTAAATATTTCACGCATTTGTTAAATATTCAGGTCGCGATATTTCTCGTGCTAGCGATGGTGCTACGACGAAAACCTGATGTCTTAATTGCAATCTTGCCCACATTGAGAGACAACTCAAAATACCAAGGACAGGATAAACTTCCAGTTATTATATGGATGGTAGCGCAAGTAAGTATATGCGACTCTTGTTCAGCTGGTAAGATACCTTATGGTATGTGGATCACGTGATTTTTCTGTGCAATCTTATTTATGTGTTTGCATTTGTAGGCTTCCATCGGAGACCTGTGTGTGGGTTTATTTGCGTGGGCACATAATCTCTTGCCTATTGTTGGTAACAAAAGTTGTAATCCACAATCTAGGGATATTATTTTGCAATCAGTGGAGAGGTTGATTTACATTATTAATGTCCTCATTGCTTAATATTCTGACATTATTTTTTAACATTTTATATCTGAATTTATGTACTCCATTTATTTCTAGAATTATTTCTGGCCCCAAAGCTCGTGCTATATTAGTCAATGGTGCTGTTAGAAAAGGGGAGCGTTTGGTCCCTCCTGCTTCATTGGATACATTGATGCGATTAACTTTTCCTGCAGCTTCGGCACGTGTAAAGGTAGCTTACCCGTACAGAAACTTGCTATTAGATAATTTCAGTATATGAAATGGTGCTGATTGCAAACTCTTGTATTGTTTGTCTCATGTCATACAGGCAACTGAAAGATTTGAGGCTGTGTATCCGACATTGAAGGATGTGGCTCTTGCTGGTGCCCCTGGGAGCAAATCAATGAAGCAAGTTTCACAACAGATATTTGGATATGCAATCAAAGCAGCGGTTGGAGGTAATATAAATACAAAAGCGATATTGTTAGCTAAGTTTCCTTTACGGAGTTGCAAAATCAGAGGAAAGGCTAATGAAATTCTGTGTATTTCACAGATAATCCCCAACTTGTTTTAGAAGCAACAAATGTCTCTATTTGGTGTTTAACTCAACACCCTGATTGTTACAAACTATGGGTGAGTGTTTCAGTGCCTTAGTTGCTGGTGATCTTTCATGTAACTTGGTCTATCAGTTATAATACATTTAGAGTTTATGTCTCAGGAGAAGATATATGAGGAGAATCTGGAAGCAAGTGTGGCTATTTTGAGGGAGCTAGGTGTTGTATGGAGAGAGTTTTCTGGGAAGCTCTCTTCACTGGAGCCTTTGAAAGAAACAATCAGAAGTTTCAAACATCTGGTAACATTTTCTTTAGCCTTTGCATCATCATAAGATGAGCGGCATTCATTATAAAGATGGATTGTTTTATCATGACTTCCCTAGGATCATGGCCGGCTCATCTTATTTGGGGGCCGTGTGCAATCCCCCGTCTGACTTTTTTTCCTCCTGTCAGAACTCGAGTTTCGGGGGCCTTTTTTTTTTTAAAATTTTTTTTTTTTTAAAAAAGATCAAATTTGAAATTCTTTTCGACTCAGAGTTGGGACATGACAAGAGTTGAGATTTGAAAATAAAACTTTTAAATATCGGGGGCCATTTAATTTTAGGACTTTTATGTCTGAAAATGATGAGGCCTCGGATGTCACAAGTGTTAAATGATTTATTTATTTGTGTATGCTTTTTGGCAGAATGAGACAGCTCTGGCCAAAGAAGAGGATCTAGCTCATCAGGCACTGTACAAAGAGGCAGACAAGTGCTGTAAGGTGATTCTAGGTAGGACTTCACACGGTGGTGGCAGCTGTTTGAAAAGCACAGTTGTTGTTGTTGTTGTTGTCCTGGCTTTAGCCGCTGGCACAGTCTTGTTGTCACCTCCAAATGTAGAGTCTTGGGACTGGAACAAATTGGTGATGATGTTCAACCCCCGGCATTCCAAAGTCTGATCCACACTATAAAAATGTTATGTAGCTGAACCCCGACCACTTCTGGATCAAGGAGCAGTCAAAGAATGCTCCGAGGGTTGTGGTCACCTACTTGTAAACTGTATCAGGAGTTGGTTCCGTAGAGCAGACCGTCCCAACTTGACACAGAGTTCCCGCTTTAAATTATGGATTCAAGTTGTGGTTTCCAATTTCCATGACTGAGTTCTTAAGATTTATTTTTTGGCCATTTATATGTTTCATTACGTAATTCTCTTCATTCAATCTAGGAAAGCTGTTTATAACTACCATTTATTCAAGCGCTAAATAACCCCATTATCCTCGATTGAAAAAATTAATCAATTTCTTTTACCCTCAGTTACAAGAATAAATTTAATTATTACATATGTAATTATGTACTAAACCTGCTGCTTTCCAAACCCATTCAAGAAGTCATGATATGTATGAATTTGGTGTGTGGTCAGTAACTTATCCGAGGTGCAAGCCCAGCAACACCAGCTGGCTGGCATCCTTCTCTTGAGGCTCAGTCCATCCATATGAGACCAAAAGGTATCAATCACCCTACAATTCAATGAAGAGTCACTGATCGTGCAAGTTTACTGAATGGGCACGCTCCATCCGCCAAACGACACTTTTTCTCCCACCATGGTTGAAATAAAAGTCATACATGCTTCAAACAAGTTACATGTCGAAATATTATCTTATTTTATGTATTCTATTTAATATTTTGAGCTGTTTTAACGTATATTTATTAGTTATTTATTAAAGGAAGGAAGAATTTAGAAAGCATTTAGAGCAAAACGGTGCAAATCTGAAATACAAAAAGACAAAATGATGAAGAAAGGTTTATATATTCTACCGAGTATTATATATTTATGAATAACATTATACTCAAATGATTATAATAGCCTGCAGCCTATGCCTTGTACTTAACTGAATATGAATTTGTCTTAAGCCCATGTTCAATCAAATATAACGAGTTTTCCCCGTTTCATACTCAGATCAATAATGAGAATGCACCAAAGGAATGATCGATTAAGTATCATGAACATGACTTTTCTGTCTCATACTCGACTCGACTCAGCTGACGATAAATTTTACCTCGAACCATACTCGAACAAGTATTGTCTTCTACGAAAGCAATTTTAACTTTATTAAGATTGATTTTTGTGGCAAAATGAGAAATATATATCTCTATATTCCCAGAAAAAAATTCACTATTAAAAATTATAGGAGAAGCCTTCATCGTCATCTATAATTATAGTGAAGGAACGCATCAATTATCATTTGGTGATCGAGTAATCTACAGAAAAATTTTGGATAGTTCATCAAGAAGAATGACAGAAAATGGCGGAATGAGAAAGTGGCATTCATAAGATTTCACGTGCATAGTCTTAAATCCTTCATCACACAATATTACAAAAGTTTTGCTAATATCCGTAATGCATCTTAATACGATGCAAGCACTTGTAGACATGCCCGTTTTTAAGATTTCGTGGGCCCTGTGCGAATGAAAATTATGGACCCTCTGTTTTATATGTTAAATATTTTTTAGTTGTCAAATTCATAAGAAGCATTAGTAATTTAATTGGTTTAGTCTTCAACAAACAGAGGAGAATGCTCGTGTTCAAATCGTGTGACTGTCATTTTTATTAAATATATGAATGTGGGCTTGAAAATAATCATGGCCCATAATCCATTGTTATGATCCACTGTTTAAAAGGAATAATGGGCTCCGACTCATTGTTGGGTTCTGGGCGGCCGCCCATATGGGCCAAGCATTAGGGCTGGGGTTGCTTACAGATTTCTTCTATATTCTTGCAAGGTTGAGTGTAGCACGCATGTAGTAAATCAAGTTTAATTACTATTGGTTATCCCTATCTCCATTAGGTCCAGCGTCACGGGTGGCTCCAAATTTTTCAAAGGTTAATTAGAGCTCCGGAGATGTAGTGGCACCTATGAAAGGCTCTACTAAGAACTAAGAGCGATGATGTCGACGAAATAAGAAAGAAATAAAAACATTTATCAAAACATAAGGAATATGAGGAATTTTTATACTTTTTATTTACCCTTGATATTCAAAAGGCACTCATAATATACAAAAGTACAAGAAAATAAGTGTTTGGTGATGAATTTCTTGAATGAAAGTGGATGAGAGTCTCATAAGGCACATGGTCCTTCTATATGCCCCATCCTTTAAACCTCTTCACTATCAAAAAGGCATGAAAAGTGTCTGAAATGCACCACATCTCGTATGAAAACTTAATCAATCGAGAATTAGGCTACAGTCAATGATATATGATCAACTAATACATCATTTATCGCTAATATGCTCCGCATATGCTTAACCAGTTCCCGAAAGCTCTATGGATCTGTCCGGTTGATGAGTCGAGCCCGCGCCTTGACCTTCCAACCCTCCCATATCCTGCAATATGCTACGATTCAGATTCTCAATGCGTACGGATCCTTCACCTAAGCCTTCAGCTCTAAAGGATCCAAATATGCCTCGTAGAGGCCCCACGCCTTAGCTGAAATTCACATTGAGCTCCCCTTTAGTTTGGGTCTACATCTCTGCATTCTCATGCTCCAAATACGTTCTTTGATCCATTCTAAGATCCTCGAATGTTGACGCTCTCGCCCACTACCGTTGTCCTTCCTCAGACAACCTTTCTCATAAGTTACGATGTGGTCCTCTTCAGTACCTCCTTGGAAAAATGGCTCAAGCCCCCTTCGATTCAACTTTACCCATTGAGTCTACTCTATTATGATTGTTGTTAATCTTCGCTATTCCCACTAATGATTCGAACCGGTGAGGATTCCGGTTCTCGGTTTTCTAATTGAAATGGAGGTTCAAACCGGTTCGACTGATGGTTCAATTACATGTTATAATTACACTTTATGAAGTCTAAGGAGCTAATTATTAATATTGTAACAAGACATTAGGATAGCTTATTGGTATGAAGTTCCGCCTTGAACTGTCAAGACTCAAATTTGAGCTCTGGCTCCTTCAATTCGATAAAAAAAATTGATATAAAAATGCAATTAAACAGTTGAGCACTTAATTATAATAAATCGGTGTCACCTTACCGGTCTGGTTCAATGATATTATAATATACCGGCCAATTCATTCTGTTTTATTAGGTTAGTAATGTAATCCGATATTATTTATAAATCAGACTGGTGCTTGGTCCGGTTCTCGGTCCAACCCGTCGAATCGGCCGTACCGGTCCGGTTTAATAATTATAGTATGATCACCATTTGACTAATATTTGTGGTCTACGAAAATCAGAATCGAAATAACACAATATGAAGAAATCAATTATAGTCAATAACCTGATCGTAGGAAAACCTTGAATTTGGACTCATATTTATTTATCGAGTGATCATGCTAAATAGTTGAAATTACGTTATATATTGTGGATGATTATCTCTATGCCATAACTTTTAGTTTTGTTCAGTAGTTATTAGTTTTCCTACAAGTTTCATTCTTTTCATAGAATTAAATAAATATTAATTAGGTTATTAGCGTCTTACAAGCCTTTTACTCATCTTGGTTCGATTCGATACTTACCTTTTACTTGATTACAGTGATTCTTAAACTTTTATATCAGCATAAACATAATGACAAAAATATGCATGTCATTCTTCTATAAATGCATCACAACTATGAAATGTATGACTCACAGACTCACATAGTACGGAAATGTGAAAAATATTTACTTTTTCCACTTGCGTCTCCAAATTGGCCTTCACCGCTTTGCCAAACTCCACCATTATATCTTGCCTTTGGGCAAGTTCCTCACCATTTATGAGTTGTCTAGGTGCGTCGCTGTGTTGGTGTCGCCATCAAACTGACTTCTCTTAGACCTATAAAGATGTTCTCTAAGAAAAAATAATTTAGAACCTGTGTAGACAATCTTACATAATCCACTAATCTACTAAGGAGAGCATGTCTTGTATCCTTTAACATTGTAACTTGACTATTTATCATCAGGTAAAAAATATTTGATCATGTAGACAACCACAGCTCTCATAGAAAAAGTTTCTCTCTTCAATTTTTAAGAAATCCGCACACCAGTATCCCACAAAAGTTTAAGATTTTCAATAAATTGTGCAAAGTGTACATCAATGTCATAGATAGAGAGGATAGTTGATTATAAATAACTAGAAAAACACTTCACTTTCTGTTTGCTGCTCAGGTTCCCCGAGAGGGTTCATCCCACATGTACTCAGCCTCAGTCACAAATTTCTTGAATCAGTCATAAAATCAAGACATCACGTATTGAACTGCTTCTATTATCATGAATTTGCTAGGTGCCAAAAATTGTCGTTGTCATCCCATTTATCTTCATGCTACAAAAGCAACTCAACCTCCTTAACATTAGCAAACATCCAGCTGAACCTAGATATAAACAGAAGATACCACATGACCATAGCGAATCCATTATTCACTTGCTCTCTCTTTACTATCTTCTACTTGTACCTTAACACACTGCATTTAGGACATGCCGTCTCATTAAAATACGATCCTCTATAGAGAATAAATCTTCAAACACACTTGAATGTTCTTGTAGTTGAATCCCATGAGACCCAAAATCTTCTTAACTTCATAAATACGCTTCTTGTATGAGCAAACTTGAGAATGAACTATAATTGATCATAATGTAATCTCAATGTTGTAAAGTTTTAGAACAACAAATAGTTTGGTGAAGTGTGAGCTTGCTATATATAAAAACGTGCCTAAATCATTTCTAGCAGCCTCAAATATTTTTATTATCATCATTTTTCATGCAAGGTCATCGAGCATCTAATTAAATCATCATCTGCTTGCAACTCTTTGACCGACCCATGCTCGGTTCGCCTCTTTCAAACGACTGGTTGTGCAAGGACAAAATTTTGAACGATAAATGAACACTACAACACACTTTAACTCAGTCGGTTGAACAAAGTCACTATTCTAACCATTCTTAGAAGGATAGTGATCAAACTACATTGATTTTTCTTTAACAAAAGATTGAACAAATCACAAAATTTATGAATACCAGTATCCTACTCGACACTTAATCGGTTATACATCATCAAATCACTATATTCATTCTAAATGATATATCATAACACATATGGAAAATTTTCAACTTCATTTAAATAATTGGCATAAGTAAAAATTCATCAATACATGAACAATGTGAGGATATGATTAATTGGTCATTCATTGATATTTCATTGAGATGTACTTCAAATTTAGATATCATTTGAAAACTTAACGCATAAAGATTTTTAGTCATAACGTAGAAAACATCATGTGGCTAAAGTTTAGACATGAAAAAAATTTATCTTATTAAAGATTCTTCGCGAACAGAAGGTCATGTGATAAGATTCATCATATTAAAAATGTCAAATAAAATTAAAGTTCAAACATTTTCATATGATAAGATTCATCAGACTAAGAATATAAAATAAAATTGAAGA
Source organism: Kalanchoe fedtschenkoi (assembly GCA_002312845.1). NCBI lineage: Eukaryota > Viridiplantae > Streptophyta > Magnoliopsida > Saxifragales > Crassulaceae > Kalanchoe > Kalanchoe fedtschenkoi. Next base: position 488,810 of record NQLW01000064.1, on the reverse strand, counting down.
TAAATATTTGGCAAATAAAATAAATATTCGAACACTAATATATGTAAAATATTTGCGAATGCCACCAATCAAAACATAAGAAAAAAAATGCCAACTAAAAAAATCTCAATACTGAAAGGCAAGAGAAAGAAAAGAAATACGCATAATCTAAGATCAATTGAGAAGAAAAAATAAAATATCAGAAACAAACCAAGCAAGAGAGGATATAAAACACAAAACCAATATACTCTTGATAAATCCACAAACAAAAGGAAGCACATACCACTACAAGAAAAGTGATCTTTTGCGACAAAGTATATTACGACAGCCCATACTTCTTGAAGATATTTTAGACTTGTATTATACTTTGAAGATTTTTCATGTCTTTGATGCTTTTTGTAAGACTTTTATGCCTCTTTAGATTAGTTGAAGATTTGATGTTATTGTAAGGCTTCTTATGGATTGGATGATTTATGACTAGGTATAAAAGGACCATGAGCCTATTTTGATTATGCTGTTTTGAATCTGTCTAGAAAATTGTGGATATATTGTTATCTGATAAGCAAGTTCGGAAGGGATGAGGGGTAGCTCAGTTGGTGAGCACCTCACTTGAGAGAGGTTATAGCTCTCGAGTTCGAATCCTCAAGGGGGAAAGTGGGGAACCATTATTGATCCCCTTTTATATAGAGAAGAAGAAAAAAAAAGCAAGTTCAGAATTGATATAGAAAATGTCATATATACAATATTTCCCCATTAGCCATACAAATCTAAAAGTGTAGCTTTTAAAATAGGGGAAAAACCCAAAAGGGGCCCTGAACTATCACCGCTTACCCAATTGCGGTCAGAACTACCACGATTTCCAAAAAGGGTGCAATGAAAAAAAAATGGACTGATTTTCTAAAATAAAATTTACCATTACATTCCTAACCTAATATTATTACAAGACTTAGATTTATGTACGAAAATTACGTCGTTTGGTTATCAAAAGACGTCATTTTCTTTATGTGCGCAAAATGATATAATTTATTTTGATAATCAAACGACGTAATTTTCGTACACAAATCTAAGTCTTGTAGTAATATTAGGTTAGGAATGTATTGGTAAATTTTATTTTAGAAAATCAATCTATTTTTTTTCATCGCACCCTTTTTGGAAATCGTGGTAGTTCTGACCGCAATTGGGTAAGTGGTGATAGTTCAGGGCCCCTATTGGGTTTTATCCCTTTAAAATAAATAAGAGACAGTAAAGCCTTGCCGCTTATTTACATATACTGTCCGCTCAAAATCATCGCATATTCGTTGCAAGAAATGACCGATGCGACAGACTAGAAATTGTCACCTTTTCCTTTGCGACTTCCGCAAATCCAACTGATCAAAACCATCTCATGTTCATCTCCTTAGCCGATTGGCGACCATTTTTGGCCTAAGACTATAAATTCATACTGTGACAGTAGGCCGTATTTCCTGTCGTGTACGAGAAATGAGTGATGAATGTACCATGAAATGTATCCAAATACTCCGTAATTATCAACGTGAAAAAAATAATAACTCATAAATCTTAAACCCATTACTCATCATTAATGATGTTAACACAAAACTCAAGGGATGTTTAAAAGTATAAGCAACTTGTAATAGATCATGTGGTTGTTAAAACACTTCATTACTCACCATCGGTTGGGAACTCCTCAGATGGTGAGATCTGTCAACTCACTAACATCCATTTGATCATCTTGATCATGTGGTTGTTAAAGCACTTGCTTTTTGGTTGATGAGTTAGTGGAGGGGCATTTTGGACAAATGGGTGGTTGTTTTATTTTGCTTCCCACACATCAAATAATGTCATGCTGAAAAAGTACCATCAATCTAATTTTCTCTCTCTCTCTCTCCCGTAAATCCATTCGTTTTTTCTCACACTTTCCAACTCATTCCCTCTGAAAACTCATCCAAACCCATCTAAATCCTCCAACAAGTACCACAATCAACTCTAGAAATATGGAAAATAACAGTCGGCGGTGACAAAGTATGGATATCAATCATTCTTAGTGGGTTTTGGTAGGTTTAATTTTAACGTTCTCCCCTCAATGTGTTTTGTGTCACGTTTTCTCGAATTTTGCTCGGTTTAACCTAGGTTTTTCTGGATTTTGTGTCACTTTTTCTGAGTTATCCGAGCTTTGCTAGGTTTTATTTATATTATGAATTTTATTTTATTTTTATTTGAATGAGTTGTTTCTTTGCGTTTCTCGATTGTTTTTGTGCGTTTCTCATTTGTACTTTATGCTTTCTAAATTAATATTGTGCTTTATAACTTGAATTTTTATAATGCATGGTTTCCAAACTAAAGTTCACGTGTTTTGTGCTTTATCCCATTTCTCGTTTATGATTTGTTAGATTAATGTTGTTTTTAAGTTACTGCTTTATATTATTTCCAAAATTTGGTTAATGTTCGGTTGTTGTCTAATTTAGGTCTTTCTCATGATGTGGCTTATGAAGTTGAAAGCAACCACCCATTTCACGTTCTTGGAGTTGATGCGCATCAGATTATCACATATCACTCGCCAGTTTGGAATGTACAACTCAGCAAAGCACAAAGCATTAATCAACAAGATTCAAAACACAAAAGCATAAAGTACTGAGCATGTGAGAGAAACAGTGAGTTGGTTTAGGTGATGAGTGGTTTGTTGGGTCTAATCCTGGAATGGCCCAATAAGTAGAAGATTAAGGATATTTCCTATTGTTAGAGATACAATATTTAGAAGTTTCTAAATATTGTCGTTTTTCTATTTTATGTAGGTTACTATTTTTCTTAGAGATAGAAATCCTATTGGCTTAGGAATCCTATTGGGTTAGGAATCCTATTAGGTTAGGAATCTTATTGCCTTAGGAATCCTATTGGCTTAGTATTTGTACCTTATAAATAGAGTTGTTTATTCTCATTGTAAACACAACAGTTATCAATAACAATTTCTTCTCTAGCAATTCTTCTCTTCTCTCTGAGTGAATTGTGAGCTAGTAGTGTTTTGCCACATATCTCTGATAGTGAGATATCAATCATGTGCCTAACATCTGGAATCAGAACTTCTTGGTTTTAAGCCTAAGTATCTCTGATTTAATACAATGTCGCTCATTGTTCGTGGAGAAGCCTTGCGGGAAAGCGGCGGTAGGTTGTTCATATACCCACAGTTAACGACAACGAATTACATCAGTTGGGTGATTCGGGTGCAAGCCATGATGGAAGATCAGGGTGTCTGGGAGGCAATCGAGCCGGCTGAGGGTGAAGCCGTCAACACGAGGAAGGACAAGAAGACGAGGTCGCATTTTTTTCAAACTCTCCCAGAGGATCTTCTCATGCAAGTGGCAAACAAGAAGACCGCGAAGGAGGTCTGGAATTGCCTCAAGATGAGAATCATTAACGCAGATCGCGTCAAGGAGGCACGGCTGCAGACGTTGAAGAGTGACTTCGACGCCTTGCACATGCAAGAGAGGGAGATCCTCGACAAGTACGCCGGCAAGCTCACAGGCATATCTGTAAGGTACGCCAGTTTGGGTGGAACTTTGGATGATTTTGCCTTAGTAAAAAAATTATTTGATACTGTGCCAGATCGCTTTGTGAACTTGATCGTTGGCATTGAGCAATTCTATGACCTCAAGACTATGCCCTTTAAAGAAGCGGTATGTCGGTTGAAGGCATATGAGGAGCGAACGAGGCGAACGGGTGGTGGTTCCAATGGCGATGGTCAGCTGCTACTCACTCAAGGCGAGTGGGAGGCACGACAAAAGAAGCAAGGTGGTAACTCCTCGGGTAGAGGCAAGTCACCACAGAATGACGACGGAGACCAGGGTGGCCGTGGCAGAAGCCAAGGCCGGGATGGGCATGACAATACACCAAGCAAGGATAGTTCTGGAGGTGGAGACCGCGATAAGAGTCACATCCGATGTTATAATTGCAATCAGATGGGACACTATGCAAATAAGTGAAAGGCACCAAAGAAGGCAGAGGAGACACATCTCACGCGGACTGTTGACTTCGAACCTGCTTTAATGTTCACTGTGTCTGAGGAACTAGCATCAGAGAGACAAAAACAGCAGGGCGCTATCTATCTTAATAAATAAAAGGTGTGACCGGAACTACACCTTGTGGAGAGTGATGTTACATCATATATGAAGAAGGTCGACGATCAAAGCCAATAGATGGTGTACTCTGGCGTCGAGGATGGCTGCAAGGCACACAAGCTGTTTGACCAGCAAAGAGAGAAAATTGTTGTATATCGCGACGTGATATTCGAGGAGAATATGGAGTGGAGGTGGTATGAAAGCACAGACAGTGATGAACCCACAGACTTCATAGTCGACGACAATGAGCCAACAATAGACAACTCAATGTCATCTTTTGGGGGATCTGTAGAAGTGGTAACTCATGCATCAACAACATTGGCGACTAAACATGTTGATGCACGTGCCACCATCACATTACAACTTTCATTGGACAGTGACGACACTAATGGGGGGTCTGTTCGATACAGACACATTGATGATATAATGCAAGATGCACCAAGGGTGGAGTTGAACTATGATGACTTGGAGGATGAGGCAATGCTCATGGAGATATAGGAGCCAACCTGTTTTCGTGAGGCTGCAGGCCATCCAGCCTGGGAGGAGTCCATGGCCAAGGAGATGGAGTCTATAGAGAAGAATTCAACGTGGACCTTGATGACGTTACCCCGCCACAAACCCATTAGGCTTAAGTCGGTATACAAGCTGAAGAAGGACTCAAGAGGAGAAGTAACTAAGCACAAGTCAAGATTAGTCGCTAAAGGCTATGTCCAAAGGCAAGTCATTGACTTTGAAGAGGTGTTTGAACCAGTGACAAAGCTTGACACCGTGCGGATAATCCTTGCCATGGCAGCAAATCGTGTGATTGGTTGTCTTAAATATCTCCTACATATTAGGTCAGATCTCACATATGTTGTTGGGGTGGCGAGCAGATTCATCGAGAAGCCGACCGTGATGCATCAGATGGTTAAGCACATTCTGAGGTATCTGAAGGGAACGATGCACTATGGGATATTGTATCCCAATAAGAGAGACCCAGAGTTAATCACCAGATACTTTGACAGTGATCTAGCCGGTGACATGGATGACAGGAAGAGTACGGGAGGTATGACGTTATACAACAATGATAGCTTGGTCTCATGGAATTCGCAGAAGTAGAAAACGGTTGCATTATCATCGTGTGAGGCTGAATTTATGGTAGCAACAGCGGCGGCATGCCAGGCGATGTGGCTCAGGAGTTTGTTAGGTGAGCTAACTGGAGAAGAGTCTAAGACGGTGAAGGTGTTGGTTGACAACAAATCTGTCATTGCCTTGATGAAAAATCCTGTCTTCCACGGACGCAGTAAGCACATCGACACAAGATTCCATTCCATTCGTGAGTGTGTCGAAGGAGGACAGATTGTTGTGGAGTTTGTTTGCTCGGAGGGGCAGAGAGCAGATATCCTGACAAAGTCGTTGCCGGCGGTGAAACTGACAACACTGCGATATCTGTTTGGAGTCCGTGATCTTGAGCCACACCAAGATTAGGGGGGGAGTATGTTGGGTCTAATCTTGGAATTGCCCAATAAGTAGAAGATTTAGGATATTTCTTATTGTTAGAGATACAATATTTAAAAGTTTCTAAATATTGTCGTTTTCCTATTTTATGTAGGTTACTATTTTTGTTAGAGATAGAAATCCTATTGTGTTAGGAATCCTATTGGGTTAGGAATCCTATTAGGTTAGGAATCATATTGGCTTAGGAATCCTATTGGCTTAGTTTTTGTACCTTATAAATAGAGTTGTTTATTCTCATTGTAAACACAACAGTTATCAATAACAATTTCTTCTCTAGCAATTCTTCTCTTCTCTCTTAGTGAATTGGGAGCCAGTAGTGTTTTGCCACATATCTCTGGTAGTGAGATATCGATCTTGTGTCTAACGTGATTTGGTGAAAATCTTTTTTTTTTCAGTTTGACAGTTCCGCACAAAGTACCAAGTAAGTAAAGCGCAATTCTCGCAAGATAAAAATGTGGATTGATTTTATAAAATAAAATTTACATTTATTTTTTAAAACTAATATTATTATAACAAGCAGTTTGTACGTAAATATCACAACGTATGGTCATGAAATTAAATGATACTGATTTAGTTCACACATACAAACCGATGTCTTTTTATATTCAATCAATTCTAATTATTAACAAATTTAAACAAAATAAATATATTTAATGAATCAAACTCATTGATCTTAAATACATCTTACATTAGTCGGATTTTTTTCATTAATTTTTGTAATAATTCAGATAGTTCAAGATGTTATTATTTATCTCAAAGCACAGGTAGAGTAATATGTGGTCGTCATGCTTTGAGATGATCACCAAAATGTGCACCTGTAAATATCAACAGCGCATAGGGGAGCGAATGAGACACACCTGCACTCTCATTTCGACTTCCAAATCATATTCATTCATCGATCGCATGGGAATCACCGCCAAGCACCCAGCATGACCTCTGCTGCGGCACATGGGATATCTATCTAGCTTTAACAGACGAACCACAAACTCAGCAAATGCCCATCTGCTCCATCATTCCTCTTTTTTTATTTTTTTTTTTCTGAAAAATCACTTTATTATATATTAATATTATTAAGTAGACAAATATGATACATGATTGTGGAGATCGAGTATGTATGGGCTTGATGTGATCGATGCTGGCTTGCGAGATTCAAGCTTATCCATGTTATCTCATATATATCCTCATGTGTGTTGAGAAGTGAGTAGGTCAACAAAATGAGATGAGAGAATATGATGCCTCGTCAGTTTCAGCAGTGATGGAGACTGGCCTGCATTGAAATCTCCGGCTAGGTTAAATGTGACTGAGAAATCGAAGCAGGCCGGGTGAAAGTGAAATGCTGACTTTATCACACGTGAACGTCACGTGCCTAGACTGCAGGAATATAATATATTTACATATGCGACATGCAGAGAACAGAAACATAGGAGGGAGACGCCGTGGGGAGGACCATTTCAGTTGCAGATTTAAGTGTTTAGGACCAACAACATTATACCAAGAGATGATCAGACCCGAGTGTTGTTAGCACAAGATGCTCTTGGACCACTAACCCAGCAGCAGCTCTAGCTTAGTTTCGATCCATTCCGTACATTATTCCTATGTGGTCACTCACCATTGTTGTATGGTTCGTACATGGTGAATACATATAACAAGTAACAAATAATCGACCAGCTAGGGCAAAGTGTAACATGACATTATTGGACAGTCGGAGCGGGGAATTCTGTGAGACAAAGAGGCCAAAGGAGGTGCACCGATGGATGGCCGACAACTTGCGTACGAGATGAAGAAGCATATCCTGTCACGAGGATATTTTGCAGATGGGAAATCAAAGTGAAATAAATATTAGGGTTTCTTTTGATGCAATAATGCGGAGGAAGGCTTCAAGTGATGAAGCAAGGGTTCATAATTGAGCACATGGTGTGGCACCGGGCCGGACTAGAATGTTCATGCGAGACCCACACGTGGGGACACTCATGTTCGGGAAATTTAATAATAAGCATAAGTGTGTGACTTTAGTAGAGCCTCGATGGACCACCACCACCTTTCTTGATTTCCTCAACCAACATCATAGTCTATGAGATGATATGTATGTGGTGGAAATGATTTTAAATTCACTGTTCAAATTGTACTGAAGAGTCAATGTGAGTGTGTGATGAATAAATAGCTAGCTGCTAGCTTCACATGATTCATACTAATCATATTCACGCGAGATGGATTTTCATGTTTGTAATGTGACCATTCGAACAGTAAATATGACGTCACCATCCATTGATATTTACCCGACATCACTTCAATTTTTCAAATCCTTTGTAATGCACAGAGTGAAAATGTTTATTTCCTCTGTCATCTTAATTTAAAAATTATGTTTTTATTTTTACTTTTCAATTTACAATTTGAATGTATGTTAAATATTTCATTCTTCCTTTTTATTTATCACTTAATTAACACCTATTTATTCATTTTTACTTGACAAATTAAAACTTTCAATGAACATTTAATATCATCACATACCTTAAAAAATTAAAAAATAATTATTCTACACTTAACAGTTTAGATAAAATTTTAAAAAATACATTAAATAGATAACTATTAAATTTAACCAACAACTACTATTAATATATTCTTATTCCACACAATTTAATCTTAATTAATTACTATTGGAGGATGTTAGGGTGGAGAGATCCCTTTTCTCCACCCGGCACGCGTAGCGAAACATCGACATGAGACACTCACATGAATAACACGCATCAACACACAATAATATGAATAAAAAAGACGAAAGAAACACATGATATTTTTTAACGTGGTTCAGCTCTCCAACAGAGCCTACGTTCATGATCTCCACTATTTATAAATATGTACTACAAGAATTGACACACATCTCAACACTCTTGAATATAGACCTCTTAACTCTCTTATAGGTTTTCTCTAACCAAAAACCTACAAAAACTCCACAACTCAAGAAGAATAATTCCTCATGAATTCTCCTGAAGGACTCTCACCGAGTCTCTCAAATTATTCATACCATTAGAACATCCTATTTATAGAGTACTAATACTAAATCAAATAGGATTTCTAATCCTACCAAAACATTAATTTAGTAACCTACCAATAATAGAATTTCTAATATTAATCAACTTCTAAATAAATTGATTATATCTTCCATATTCATATTTAGAAAATTAATCAATTTTCAACAGAGGACTGATGGGAGTATCTACAAATACATTTAAAAAAGCAAACACTAATTACTTTAATATCATAATTTATATAAAAATTTATTTTAATAATTTAATTTATTTTAATCCATACACTAAGTTTAAAAAAAATGTATTAAATACATGCATTTATTCAAACAACTAGTATTAATATTTTTATAATTCAATCAATTTTAATTTAAACGACTGGTGTGAGTACATTAAGCTTGTAAGTGTCATTTGCCGAATAAGACTAAATAATAAACCAAGCATAAGCATCAACAAGTACTTAACTAGTTGATGCTCTCATGAACTGCGAGCTAATGTTGTTTAATCGCACCTTGTCGTGCATGTTATTTTTCCTAACCCTATGCTCAACTAGTTGATTACTTAATTAACTCGTTACAACCTAAGATCGATGCTTAAACATAAACGATACCTGCGAGACACCATTCTGCCACGGTCCCAATTATTCGAGTGTGTGGTGGCAATATTAGTATATACCAGCCGGCTGCTTAGCTAAATCGAATATTAATCGAATATTCACGGAAGGGGACCATGGTCAAACTAGCTTTCAGAACCCTAATTAACCATGTTGTGTTAAGATTGGGAATTTAGTAATAATTGCAATTAGGATAATGAGCATTAGACATGAAGAACGCGACGTGTGACTTAGACTAATTATTCCCATATTATATTGTTTTCAAATGTACTTTTCCGAATAAATCTCCTTACAAGGGACGGCATGACATCACATAAAAAAATAAATCTCGGCTTCTGAAAACGAAAGAAATAAAGAATATTCGATCAAACATTTAAGACATTGAAAATGTTAAAGTATATGCTTTACTAACGTCTTTTTTAGAGAAAAAATTAAATTTTCCAATACATCACATTTGATTTTCTCATAGTTGGAATATGGCCGTGGCTGAAAAATGATAAGAAAAATGTCAATATACTCCTTAATCAATTGATTTTTACCTGATTTTCTTTCATCTCAAGTTTTCTTTGAAAATTAAATATAAGATTTCTAACACTGTCATCATATTTTTTTCTCACATTTTCCCTAGAGCAAACAGATTCAAAAGTTCTGAAATATCTATTCTAAAAGGGACTTACCAACTATATTAAAGTTCTCTCCAGTTCGCTATTTATTTATCATAAAAAAGTAGTACTGAAATTTTATATATAATGAAGATAGATGTAGTATATTTCTGTACACACAAAAAACGCTTCAATAAGTAGATGCATAAATATTTTTGTGGCGTCTAGAAAAGAAAAATGGACACCTTTTATGAGACAGTGAGCGCATGATATTCTGGAAAAGGTATGCAATTGAATTATTTATTTAGATAAATGATATAACTTAATTGTTACATTGAATTATATAATTTTTAAATTTAATTGTAATACAATTGGGCTTAATTTTAGAAAATCTATTTTTGAAGAATATTATAGAATTGAATATTTATAAGTTGAAAATAATCTTTGTGCCTGCATAGTAAATAAGGAGGGTAAAGGGAGTATCCTTGTCACATGACAGAATTTTTCTATTTTAACAGGTGAAAGGTCTAAATTGTCCTTGCTTTTTATTCTGTATAAATTATTAAAGTATGAGTATATTAATCATTAACCATGTATGAAATAAATAAAAACCGTAAATGAATAATTTCAAAAGGATTGACTTACCCCTGTCATTTATTATTTTTTAATAATGAATAATATACCTCTACTTTAATAATTTGTGTAGAATAAAAAGTAAGGACAATTTAGATCTTTCACCTGTTAAGGTAGAAAAGTTCTTTCCTAGGACAAAGAGAGTCCCTTTCCTCAAATAAGGATTATATAATTTATCTTTACATTGAACGGTTCATTGGGCTTGTAATCCATGAATAATTATTTAAATTTTTAACATAATTTTAATTTAATTGGATAACAGTAAAGTCTTTAGGCAAGAAGAGTTCTTTTAAATAAAAGAAAAATATACAATAAAAATTAGAATAATGAGAGAGCTTGAATGTAAAACTTGTTAATCTCCAAAACAAACTTAGAGCACAAGATGTAGATCAATGTGCAAATACGCGAACTGGACCCCGTGAGAAAAGTAACATGTGACACACGACCCTAGTTGGTTTCAAACATCATTAAATGTTTAGTAGTATGTTGAAGGTGCGGTGCCATAATAATGTTTGAACGCGCGTCGGACTCATCCACAGCTCCCAATCATAAAAACAGTAAACTCATCCGATTTAATTTTATCAGAAAAATAGATGTGCAGCTATATCAAAGTAACCTGTTCGACCATGCATATGCGCAAAATTTGATCAGTCGAACTCTTTTCACCTGCATGTTTCCAACAACGAACATATAACGTGGCAGCCAACTTTGAGTTGACAATTTTTACTCTACAAGATGAAGAAGAGATAAGATCAAACTTTGAAGCTCCATCTTCACACTCGTCAAACCCTGAAATGTGAGCCGTTCAAAAGGGTTCAGATCGATTGCTTCCACTCTGAGTTAATAAGTACTCCCTCCGTCCTCTATTACATGTCGTTTAAGGTTAATTTGAGTAGATTAAGGTGAAGTTAATGCTAGCGGTTGAACAAATTTAATGAATGGGTGGTTGATGTTTTTATAAAAAAATTCGTGCAAAAAGTAAAATTGGTAGATGATTACTGGTGGAGAATGTATTTTTTATTGAATATGATAATGAAGTGATTAATGTTTGATATTTTAAGGTAGTTGTTGACATTAAATACGCATTGAAAATGGGTAAGTGACAAGTAAAAGTGGACAAAAAAATTTGGTTAAGTGACATGTAAAAGAGGACAGAGGGAGTAAGTTATTAAAAGATGGAGAAAAGAGTAAGTGGTCCACACACTCATTGCTTTTGAACCACTGAAAAAACAGAAAGGGAAAAGAAGCCATTGGTCGATTTCATTTGCATGTTGGACACGTATCACTATGATTGCAACAACTGAAAATTTTCTCTCATAAATATATATTATTCTCTTCCCCGTGAGTGACAGTAATTTTGCTGATAACGTAAAAAAAGCATAAAAACAGCCTTCAAGGCGGGAGGTGGGACCCATTTCTTGTATCCGGGAATAATGACACGTGGAAGAATCTGACGGCACGGACGCGATCCGCAGTAGCTGGACGATGGGGATGGCTCGGCTGGAAGGGTGCGTGCTGCGCCCTGATCGTACGTGCCACTGATTTGTCAGACGCGGAGTGAAGCCCATTGGGCCGGACGAATCTCAATTATTACAGTAATTTCGAATTAATAAAGGATAAACTACAAAAACATACCATGAATTATCACTAATTTTTAAATTAAGTAACAAACTTTTTAATTCTTCAATTTTAATACCGAACTTTTTAATTTTACAATTTCAATACTATACAATTAATAGAAAGAAGAAATTAACATGAAATATGAGAATTAGTTTGTAAGTCCAATTATTTAGCTAAGATTTTGAAATTTGTATAAACATATCAGACACAAATCTATTTTTTTATATAAATTTTTGAATTTTATTAAGTGTATAATACTGAAATCGAATAATTAAAAAGTTCGGTACTGAAATTGAAAAATTAAAAAGTTTGAAATACTTAATTTAAAAATTAAGGTAGTTCAAAATATGTTTTTGTAGTTTACCCTTTATAAATTGGGAAAACAATAAATGTATCTTCTAGTTTTTTTATTTGTAACTAATTTTATTTTACTGCAGTTTGCGCTACAAAATAGTATGTGTGAAAAAATCATTTGAAATTAAAGTTTACTCTCTCTGTCATCTTTTACATGTCACTTAATTGAATTTTTTTATCAATGTTTACTTGCCACTTAACATTTTTAATGTATATTTAATATCAACAACTGCCTTAAAAGTCAAACATTAATGATTTATTATCATAATCAATAAAAAATAATTCTACACAACTCATAATCCATTAATTCTATCTTTTACACCAAATTTAAAAAATATATATTAAATTCTTACATATTAAATTCGCTCAACCATTAACATTAAATATCATCTTAATTTATTCAATTTAATTTTAAATGACATATTATATACAGTATATATATAAGGATGGAGGAAGTAATAATTATCATTACCCTCGAGGTGTGATTTGATAATTGAAATTGAGGCGGGGTGAGCCAATGGAAGGGACGTGTTGAGATCGGTTTGAGAGAGACGATTACAAGGCAAATTAAGTGGCTCAGCCGTTACTGACGCCGTTACCGATCTGACGGCGCTGTGATCAAGCAAACCTACTGACGGCGGCTCCGATTGGTCAAACTGGTCCCCTGTCACACCTTTCTGTTCTAATTAATTATAAAATTACTGCTGAGATCCACGATTAATTTACTGACTTAGTCATAAGTCTTTCCCTCGCGTGAAGCGCACGTGCGTCCGGCACTCGTCCTAATCACACCAACAATTTACATCAATGCCATTCTGTTCCTCAAAGTGACCAAACCTCTGTTTCCCCAAACATAAAATCCATTACTCCATGTATCACTCAATTAAAATTTATAAAAAGTTTTATAATATAAATATTGTTAAAGTAAAATTGATATGAACATTTGATATCAAATGCCAAACATGTATACTCTCAAAAATAAACTAAAATGTATTAAAATATTATTAAAAAAAAGTGAGCCAAATACTATTTCAAAAATAAAATTATACTTCATTTAGGGGAAGAAGGAATGTTACTTCTAAATTACACAAAACACATTAATCTATTCAGATCAATGACATTTTATTTAAAACATATTACTTTGGATTTATTCTACTCGATTAGAATGGAGCTTAAAAGAATTGAATTGAAGTAAACTAAATTGAACAAAAAAAAGCAGTTTATTCATAACTAACAAACGAGGATTCTAATTTCACTAAATGAATTTAAATTGTTATAATGCAAATAAAATGAACTGAATTAAGCTCAATTGAATTGAGCTAAATTAGAAATAACTTAATTAATCTGAACTAAATTTTTTCGAAGCAATAATTGCCATTTAAAGTCTCTTCTCTCAAATTAAAATTGGTTAAACTTAGCTCGGTTCAGCTCCAGTTGATTCAACTCAATTCATCTAAGTTCAGTCCAATTCATTTTTTTTGCCTCACAATTTTGTAATATCAATTCAATAACATTAATGTTTCTTAATATTGGTTTGGAAGAAAATTATACCAACTGAATTCACTCCATATAACTTCATTCAACCGGAAAAGGGACCTTTAATCTATAAGTTGGGTTTTCACCGCCATGTCATTATTTTTTTATTTTTTTCCAGTAACCTCTGAAATCCCTTCAAAATAAATATCAATTTTCAGAAATATAAAGTTTGTGTTATTTCACATAACATTTATGTCATTCCAATTAACCCTACTTATAAACCTCTCATTGAAACAAATCTTTTCGTATATAGCTATACAACAGCTATAATTTAATTTAAACAATTAATGATAATAAAAGATGACATTTTAAACTTGAAGCACTCTAGAAAACACAAATAAAGAGTTGCTTTTAAATCTAAAACATCGATATAAAGCCATATCTAATTAATTTAAAAAGCAATAGGCATGTTTATAAGTATCCGTCTAAAGCTTCAATAAGCAATTTTCTTGAAAAACATATTTTTTTTATACAATAGGTAAATCTTTTCACGAATCACTTCATCTAAACTTTGATACAAAATTTACTCGGAAACTTCAATAATACCTTGAAAACCACTTCCAGCAAATATGTTTTTTTTTTGAAGTCTAAAGAACCGTACCCTTTAGGAGATGACTTAAACTCCGGAGAAAGACTACACACACGCCTGATTGCCAAATATCTCAGATGTTTCACATGATCACCGTCAAATTAGTAATAGACAAAATTTGAACAGGAGACCTAAAGTTTATTATGCATGAGGTACGTCATTCTAATTTCATGGACATTTTATATTGCTGAAATACACAAGAGTATAACAGTAAAAAAAAGCGTTGATCTTATCTGTTTATAGCAGAGAGAGCTGGGGTTCATTGGAGGTTGGGCCTTTCATCACGAGCCTCTCTCCCATCTCATCACCTCTTGTTTAATACTATTTCTTCTTCCTCCTCCAACTCCTTCACTTCCATTTTCCCAAATCCAGCCAACACTGTAAAACAATAAAAATGGCAGCCACAGATCAAACCCAGTGACCAAAACATCACTCATCAAAAACCTCCCCATCCCATCTCACACCCACACCCAAGATTCCATCCCCAACCCCCATTCAAATTTTCCCCTCAACACACACTCATTACACACATATTCTTATACACACATACACCAAACAACAGCATCAATGAAGCGTGAGAATCAATACCTGTACCCGCATCCGGATCCATCCGCCGCCGGCAGCAGCAGCAGCACCGGCGGCAAAACCAAGGTCTGCTGGGAGGACGACTCTCTCCCAGAAGCTGGGATGGACGAGCTGCTAGCTGTTCTTGGTTACAAGGTCAAGTCATCTGACATGGCCGAGGTAGCTCAGAAGCTTGAACAGCTTGAGGAAGTCATGGGCAGCGTCCGAGAAGATGGCCTCTCCCATCTCGCTTCTGAAACCGTTCATTACAACCCCAGCGACATCTCCAACTGGATTGAAAACATGCTGTCCGAATTTGTTCCCCCCAGCTTCGATTCCAACCTCCAGCCGCTGCCTCCCACCTCCATCGACTCTTTTATTCCCCAGGTTGGCCCCGTTGACTTCCCCGTCATGCTCGACCAGCCCAAACTCAGCCCCATCTTTGGCGGCGGCGATTCCTCCTCCTCCCTGCCGGATTACGACCTCAAAGCCATTCCCGGTAACCGAATCATCTACCCACAGAATCAGCAGCAGCAGCAGCTGGAAGAGCTCAGCAGCAGCGCCAACAAGCGGCTGAAGCCGACCGCCCCTCCAACCGAGGCTCCGCTGACCACCTCCACTCGCCCAGTCGTCCTCGTCGATTCGCAGGAAGCAGGAGTTCGTCTGGTCCACACGCTCATGGCCTGTGCGGACGCGATTCAGCAGTCGAATCTCAAAGTCGCCGAAACCCTAATCAACCAGATAGGTATGCTGGCCGCCTCTCAAGCGGGCGCGATGCGCAAGGTCGCTACCTACTTCGCCGAAGCCCTAGCGCGTCGCATCTTCAACTGCTACCCGCAGGAATCCATCAACCCTAGCTTCACCGATCTGCTTCTGATGCACTTCTACGAAACCTGTCCCTATCTCAAATTCGCCCACTTCACCGCCAATCAAGCCATCCTTGAAGCCTTTTCGAACAAGAAGAAGGTTCACGTCATCGATTTCAGTATGAATCAAGGGATGCAGTGGCCGGCGCTTATGCAAGCTTTAGCGCTTCGTCCAGGCGGTCCGCCGGCTTTCCGCTTGACCGGTATTGGTCCTCCGTCTCCAGATAACAAGGATCGGTTGCGTGAAGTCGGATTGCGCCTCGCGCAGCTGGCGGAGACGATCCATGTCGACTTCGAATTCCGGGGCTTCGTCGCCAACAGCCTGGCAGATCTGGACGCCTCCATGTTGGAGCTGAAACCGAGCGAGACCGAGTCGGTTGCAGTCAACTCGGTGTTCGAACTCCACCGGTTGCTGGCCCGACCCGGGGCGGTCGAGAAGGTGTTGACCGTGATTAAGGAAATAAAACCGGAGATTGTGACAGTGGTCGAGCAAGAAGCGAACCACAACGGTCCGGTTTTTCTCGACCGGTTCACCGAGTCGCTGCACTATTACTCGACCATGTTTGACTCGCTGGAAGGCTCGACCAACAGTCAGGACAAGGTGATGTCTGAGGTCTATCTGGGCCGTCAGATCTGCGACGTGGTGGCGTGCGAAGGGCTGGATCGAGTCGAGAGACACGAGACTCTGGAGCAGTGGCGGGCTCGGTTCGGCTCAGCCGGATTCGAGTCGGTTCATATCGGGTCAAACGCGTTTAAGCAGGCCCGTATGTTGCTGGACCTGTTCTCGGGTGGAGATGGGTACAGGGTGGAGGAGAATAACGGCTGCCTGATGCTGGGGTGGCACACACGGCCGCTGATTGCGACTTCAGCTTGGAGGATTGGTTCGTCTCAGTGAGTGAACCGGTGGAGTTGAGATGATGGCCATGACAGCGAGTGGGGGCCTGATTGGACCGGTCGGGCCAGTGGGTTGTTGTGGTCCAATGGAGTGAGAATGTGTGATAGGTCCCGCCACAAAATAGAAAAAAAAAAAAGGG